>VZQC01008208.1:699340-777496 GCA_009823505.1 Rhizomys pruinosus | reverse complement strand
AACACTTGTACACACATGTGTACCTGCACACATATATAAATTGTTAATAATAAAATCAACAAGAAAGCTTTTTGCTATTTTCTCTAGATCAAACAGTGCTTGCTTAGGTGCTAAGAATATAAAAAATGGAATTTTTTTATAAATTATTTTTTTATTTCATTTATTTTCTGTATGTGTATGAATGTATTGGTCTGCATGCAAGTCTGTGTACCCTGTGTTCGTGCAACGCCGCGGAGGTCAGAAGACGGGTGTCGGACTCCCCTGGAACTGGAGTTCTCCTGGAATTGGAGTTTCAGACAGCTCTCGGCCGCCATGTGGGTGCTGGGATCGAACCGGGGTCCTCTGCAAGAGCGGTCAGCTCTAACCGCTAGGCATCTCTCCAGCCCCCAAAATGGAATTTTTTATAGTAACAGAAACCTGATTTTCCTCCTTTGCTGATTTTTACTCCATGTTGTTTGTGTGGGTTCTAGCTGCCTTGAGGCATAGGGATAGACAAAAAGACCATCACATCCTCTGGGTGCAAAGACTAGTTCAGGGTTAGATAAGTAATGTAATCACAAGTTAAAATTTGTGGCACTACTAGAAAGAGAATAAAAATAATTCTTTCCACTAGTAAGATTAGAAATAAGATATGAGACTCACTCCCAAGGCCATGATGTCTAGTCTGAGAATAAATTTTTTAAAACACAAAACAGAGCTAAGAGATAGCAAGAGAGGATGTCCTATAAATACCACTGAGTCTTGAATGCAGCATTCTCTGCAGCTTGGACAATGGATGTTTAATTTACATTTATAACCCAATAAGTACCTTTTGAGGTCTAAACCAATTTGAATTCCATTGTACATATCTGCAGAGGAGACAGTTCAGCATGATACACAAAGTAAAACTACCCAGAACTACAAACAGCTACATCTTTAATTAGCATTATTTTATTCTACGAAAGAGAACATTTCCCTTTAAAAGGCAAGGAGGAACAAAAGAATCATTTTATCTTTTTTTTTTTTTTTTTTTTTTTTTTTTTTTTTTTTTTTTGAGGCAGCTGTCTCAGAAAGCTGTTCTGGAACTCACTCAGTTCAGGGCTGGCTTTGAACTCACAGAGATCTGCCTGCCTCTGCCTCCTGAGTCCTAGGATTAAAGGTGCGCCCCACCAAGCCCTGCTTATTTATCATTTTATAAAATAATCATGTTTGGGGATTTCCCAAAGACCACCTGAAGCACAGGAGTGTCCAAGTGGATTCTTTTGGAGAACCTTCAGGAACAGAAAGAAAAGAGTGAGTTTGACTTCCAATATATAAACAAAAAAACAGAAACAACAAAAAAAAAAAAAAAAAAAAAAAAATCAAACAAACAACGAAGCATTTCGAAGGAGAAAAGCCAAAGCAAGCCTTCAACACAGTGAAGAAGCTATTTTGGGATTGGAATACAGGCAAAGAGAAACCCACATGCCAGGGACACAAAGAAGAGAACAACATGGGGAAAGGTGCAGGATAATTCCACACCAAAGCTCAACAAACCCTGTGGAAGATTCCTACAGTGGGATCCCCCTGGGGATAGGCCCAGGACACAGATATTAGAATACAATTGTGAACATACTTAAGAAATCAAAGATATAAAGAAGCAAGTCAGAGAACTAAGAAAAAGAGAATGGAAAAACTACCAGAAGGCACCTAGAAGAGAGAGAATGACAAATTCAGAAGGACATAGGAAACACTGAAAAGATCCTAGTTGAAAAAGATAAGGAAAACCAACCAGCAAAGCAAGGAGTGACAGGAAGAGATGAGAAGTTCCCAAAAGGAAGTGAAATATAAAGAAATCATGAGACAAATGAAAAAGGAAATCAAACACCTCATCTCAAGGAGAAAAGGAATGGAAAAAGCTCAGAAGTAGAATGGAGGAAGCAGAACATAGAATCATGGATCTGAAGATAACACAGAACAACTAAAAACCTTCAAGTAAAGATTATGAAAATTAAAAAATATGAAAAGTAAAAAATCAGAAGTAAACCAGAAATGTGGGACACAATGAAAAGATCAAACCTCCACATCATAGGAATAGAGGAAGGAGAAGAATCCCAAGAGAATGTCGTTGATCCAATCTTCAACAGAATAATAGATGAAAAATTTCCCCAAAACTAAAAAAAAGACAAACCACAATACAAATAAAAGAAGCACCCAAACAGACAAGATCAGAAAAGAAAAAACTCTCCACCCATACATAGTTAAAATGACTAGGACACCCAAAACAAAAACAAAATTCTGAAAGCCACAAGAGAAAAACACAAAAAGTACCTATACAGGGGAAACCTTAGAATTACAACTGACTCTCAGTGCAACTATGAAACAAGAAGAGAATGTGGAGCAAACATTCCCAGTTGTTAAAGGACTAATAGATGCTAACCCAGGTTACTATACCCAGCAAAAATGTCAATTATAGTTGAAAGAGAGAGGAAAAATCTTTCACTGACATAAACAAGATGAAAGAATACATGTCCGAAAACCAACCCTTTCAGAGAATACTTGAAGCAATTCAAAGGACAGAAGAAAGGAGCAAACAACCACAGGCACCTAGAAGGATTGGAGTAAACTTAAGATAACAAAGCGATAACTGCATAAAGAAGTCAAAACCTAGACCAAAAATGCAAATGGAGATAAGTGATTAAGGAAGCAACACACAATCTTTCAAGTTATAACCTTAAATATTAATGGACTAAACTCCCCAATTCAAAAGACATTAGACTGGGAGATTGGATAGAAACAGATTCCATCTGATATGCTGTCTACAAGAATGCATCTTACACTTCAAGGATAGGCACCACCTTAAGTGAACGGATGGAAAAAAAAATATTCCAGCAAATGGCTACCAAAAAGAACGCAGGTGTTGCTATTTTAATATCAAGACAAAAATAGACTTCGAAATAAAAGAAATCAGAAGAGACAAAGAAGGCCATTACATTTTTATCAAAGGAACAATTCAACCATGAAGATTCACAATTATGAATATATTATGCACCCAACTTCTTGATGTGCCAAACTTTATAAAGACAATTCTCGGGGGGCTGGAGGGAGATGGCCTAGGGGTTAAGAGCACCGACTGGAGCTGCTCTTGCAGAGGACCCCGGGTTCGATCCCCAGCACCCACATTGGCAGCTGAACCATCTTTAACTCCAGTTCCAGGGGAATTTGATGCCTTTTCTGACCTCTGTGGCCATTGCATTGACACGGGTTACAACAAATACTACATGTGGTGACAGTACATTCCATACAATAAAAATAAAATAAATAAAAATTTAAACAAATATTAAAAATAATAAAATTAAAGGACACAATTCTCCAGGACACAAGGTCACAGATTAAACCCCATACACTCAGATGTGGCGGACCTTATTCAACACCCCACTGAGGCCCTTTGGACCAAGTCAACAGGCAAAGACATAAACAGAGAGACTCTGCCACTGAATGATATGTACCCCAAAATGGACCTCATAGACATTCTTACTAAAATTCCACACCTAACACCAGAGAATACACTTTCTACTCAGTACCCACGGAAACATTCTCCAAAATCGACCACATACTGGGGACAGAATGTGGTCTGGGACAGAAGAACCTCCACAACATACAAAAAGATTGAAATAGTTTCAGCATTCTATCAGTACCACAACACAGAAGCTCATATTCGCACCAGGATAAGGCCCTACTATCTACAAGAATAGATGGAGACTAAACAAACACACTCCCTGAATAATGAATGGGTCAAGGAAGAGATAAAGAACGAAATAAAAAGGTTATTGGAACTGATTGACAATGATACATACACACACAAGAAAAACCTATGGGATAAACTTTAAAAGCAGTCCGTAAGAGGTAAGGTTTATAGCCCTGGGTTGCCTTACATTAGAAAAACAGAAGAAGAGCACAAGTAGAACAATCTTAACCTGCTACAAAAGCATGGAGAGGCTAACAGTCAGATGAACCCTAAACTGTAACGGACAGGAAGAAATAACAAAAATCAGAGCAGAGACAATCAATGAAATAGAAACAAAGAAAACAATATAAACACACTATGAATCAAAAAGTTGGTTCTTTGAAAAAAAGAAAAAACAAAAGAAACGTCTAATTAACAAAAAAAAAAAAACCAAAAAAAAAACACAAAACAACTCCAAATCAATACAATCCCGGAAAGGAAAAGGGGAAAATATCACAACAACAACAACAACAACAACACAATCTTATGTTTTAGCTGGGCTTGGTGTTGCATGCCTTTAATCCTAGCACTTGGAGGCATGAGGCTGGCAGTCTTCTGTGGAGTTCAAGGCACGGCCTGGTCTTACAGGAGTGAAGCTCCGGCTCGCTGGACTAAAGAAGATCAAAAAAAAATCTCAAAACCAACACCCCCCCCAAAAAAAAGGGCTGGAGGATGGCTCTCAGGTGTTAGCAGCGCCACTGCTCTTGCAGAGGACCCAGGTTTGATCCCCAGCCTCCACATTGGTGAAGTGAGAAAACCGAAAAAAATCTTAATCCAGTTCCAGCGAGATGTGGACACCCTCTTCTGACCTTCGCGGCATTGCACACATGGTGCGCAAACCTTACATGCAGACAGTACCTTCATACACATAAAAAATAAATAAAATAAAAAACCCCAAAATCATCATATTTAATGTTCTCATTTCTCAGCAGGAGAGAGAAACCTTATTACAGAGCACTGAGGAGCAGCTGGCCTAACAGGACAGTGACCAGCTGGGTCTTAGGAGACAAGACTTTACTCATCTATTTGTGCTGTAGGCATTGTGTATTATGGGGGAATTATTAAAATTCCATATATTTGTGGCCTTCAGCTTTCAACAAATAATTCTTACATTCCATATGCTAGATTTGTAGGAGAAAATAAAGGTTTATACTAAAATATTCAAAAATTTCAAGACATCATGATGCACAACTTCTGATTATGACTCAGGGGTAAGGGACATTTTGGTATATTCTCTGACTCCTTTAGTAAACTTCCTCTTTCTTTACAAGCCTGTACAATCTTTCATAGCATGAATCATTTGTAGAGGTCACTACAATATATAATTTCAATGTTTTTGTTAACATTTTGGGCGTGATTTTATTTCACTGTATGAAACCACGTTGATTGAGTAGTCTTGGAGTTAAATGGGCTAAAAGTGGGGGTTTTTTATTCCAAAATGTTCAGTGTGTGAAGCAATGAGCATCTGTTTTTGGGAAAATTATGTGATGTGTTCAAGTTTTGTTGTGTGTGGTTGTTGCTTCTGTTCATAGCTATGTGTTGAAGGATTGGTCAATGAGCCATATCATAAACACTGGTAAAATGGGGTTCTTGCACATGAATAAATCTGATCTGTTTTCTGTACTCAGCAGATTTTCTTTTTAAAAGATAAACTTGATTTCAAATGGATTTGTAACCAGAATGAAACAACTGACATTACATCATCTTAACTGGCAAAAAGTCTGATTTAGTGAAGTGTAGTTCTTCTTTCCAGGGGAGCTGTTCTCTGGGTTTGTGGCTCCTCCTTGCAAAGAGCAGCTTCTGCAAACAGGGAGCCACAGGAGTGAAGCGTGCATGTGTTTTTCTGCAAAAGAAAACACTTTATAGTTAAGGATCTGCATCCATCCATTTGCATTTGCCAGAAGAAAGAGGAAAACAGGAATGCAGATACAGCAATTGCTGGCAGCTCTGGAGGGCTTGAAAGCCTGTCCAGTGCTAATCATGTGTGGCAGGTGGGTTAGATTGCCTGCTCGCTGACAGTCTGCCATTCACATGAGTGGGTTTCCTTCTCTCAGTTTGTTTTGAAGTTTTCTATTGCATGAACCAGTATGCAATGGCTGATTTTGCAGTTTATAGGAGCAGAGTGAAAGTAGCAATTTCTTCTTCAGAAAGCTGCTAAAATGTCACCTGTAGTAAATACACGTTTCTACAGTGACTTAGGGTCATGTTTTTGGACATTTACACGGTTTAATCAAAACCAGAGGGGCTCAGTATTTCCAAATGCAATAGCTTCATGGCAGCCATTAGGATTTTGCCCACATATGTGAGCACTTTGCTTACGTGTGGGCCATTTTGCATCAAGGTGGATACTTGTCATTTTAGTAATTTCCTGAATTGGGACTGGAGATGGCTCAGTGGTGAAGAGCACTGGCTGCTATTGCAGAGGAACTGAGTTCCATTCCCATCACTCACATGCAGATACCAACTGTAACACCAGTTTCTGGGGGATCAGGTGCTACAATTTCCATGGAAATTGTACTGCACGGGTACACTTAGATACATGCAGGCAACGCACTCATAACATAAACTAACATAAAAGTAATAAGTAAAAAAAAAAGATTCTGAGATAAGCTTTCCATATCAGTGTTTGCAAGATGAAATAGATTTAGCTGCTTCTAGTTTTAAGAATGAATAGTGTGGTTGATGAAGCCTGGGGTTTCTGGAGCTATTCTTGATATGCTAGTCAGCTTTGCATTTACTGTAACAAAATACCTGAAATAATCTAATAAAAATAAGGAAAGTTTTATTGTTAATTTTAATTTGGCTCATTAGTTCAGTTTCACTACATGTTCAGCCGAATTACTCTTGGGCCTGGTTTGGAACAGAGCAGGGAATAAAGCTATTTACTTCATGGCTAGGAGGTGAAAACGGAGAGAACAAGAGACTGATGTCCCACAATTGTGCTTGAGGCCACACTGAAGAACTAAATCTTCCAACTAAAGCCCCAACCTCCAAGCAGCTCCAGGCTGAGGATAGGGCCTTTTACACATGGAACTTTGGGGAGATCCATCCCAGCCACTGCAGACCAGTGGCAGACACGACGGCCTTGAGATGCAGATGGCCAGAGCTCTTACTAAGTAGCTGGTGTGCTTTTAATACATTTATGGAAATCTTCGTGCCTCATTTCTTGCCATGTAAAACAGAGGAAAATTGTTTTCAAAGGTTAGTTGTACATATTAATAAAACTGACTGGCATGTTTTAAGTTCTTGATCAGGGTATATTATTTTCTAGGATATATTACTGTTAATGTGATTCAATTTTTTAATACTTTTGCTAATTTTTTTTTCCCTGACTCAGAAAAAGTAATGATGCAGTCACACAATCAATTCTGGAATGTTTATTTGTTACATATACTGTGTTTTAAGTTACTTCCCAAAATACTTTGAAGATGGAAAGACAGAGTGATTGTTGGCTCTTAAATGACTGCGGTGATGTACGACTTGGGGATTCTTTTAAATATTAGAGTAAGAATAGGCAATTCTCAAAGCCTTTTTTACATTTTATTTGACAGATGCATTGAGTAATAAGGTAAAAAGTATAAAACTTGCCAGGCGTCGGTGCGCAACGCCTTTAATCCTAGCACTTGTGAGGCCGAGGCAGAGGGGCGCTGGATCTTTGTGAGTTTCAAGTTAGCCTCGTCTACAGGTGAGTCCAGGACAGCTGGGACTACGGGGAGACCCTGCTCGAAAAGACAAAAAATGTATAAAAATTAATGCTACATTGAAAATACTGGGCATTAAAATAGATTGACAGTCCTTTTGTGTTGACTGCAGCTTGTTGCACTTTACTGTCTCATCTATGCATTTAGGTTTACAGCAGAATGTAGCGTCTGGCTCTCAGTACATATTTGTTAATAACTGACTTTTCAGTTAATAGAAGTTTCACATATGCTTCTGTATCCATGTTTTTCCAGGCTCAGCTAGATGGTAAGATATGAAGGTCTGACCTGTGCATATGAAGTATTAGCAGCATTCCTGTTCATTCAATTTCCTACCCCCCTACCTCCAGTGATGACAACTAAATATGTCTGAAGAGATTGGTACTTGTCAAAATGGTAAAATTACCTCCATTGAGAACTAGTGATTCTTAGACTTTCTTGTGTGGGGCATAGGATTTTCTGGTTCTCAGTTAATAGTTGATCATTTAAGTGGCTAGTTTCATGTTTTTCTGGCTAGTTCAATTGCTAGAGAAAACTCTTTAAATATTTTTATTATTTATTATTTATTTTTATGTGTATGGATATTTTTGCATGCATGTATGTAAGTGCACCAAAATGTATTTTCCTGAAGAGGACAGAAGAGGGTGTTAGATTCCCTGGAACTAGTATAGTTACAAATGGTTGTTAGCTGATATGTGACTGCTGGGAACTGAACCTGGGTCCTTTCCAAGAGCAGGCAATGCCTTTAACCACTGAGCCATATTTCCAGTCCCAAGAGTAGCTCTTGAATCCAGGAGGTCTTGCATCTCTAAATCTTTTATCATTCTCTGACTCATATATCTATATACATCATTGTTATGGCTTGAATGAGAATGCCCCCTCCCCCCATGCTCCAAGGATTTGGATAGTTTTTCTCTGGTGGGTGGCACTGTTTGGAGAGGCTTTAGGAGGTATGGTCTTGCTGGAGGAAGCATGTCACTGGGGCAGACTTCAACAGTTTTTAAGCCTTGCTGTATTTCTTGTTGCTCTCTGTTTCTTATGCCTGGTTGAGGATGGAAGCACCCCACTTTCTCCTTCAGGCCATCTCCTGCCACCATGCCTTCTAACCATGATGGACTTTAATCCCCCTGGAACCCTAAACTTAAATAAACTCTTTCTTCTCTAAGTTCCCTTGGGCAAGTGTTCATACCAGTAGAAAAATTACTGTACAGTCATGAAAGTCAGTGTGACAGAAATGGGCAGTTGACACAGTGTTGTGGTGTGTAAGCACACTCTGGTTGGTTCCTCTGGGTAGAGTACTGACCAGAGTGGCTCTTCAGCTGTGACAGATAACATTTGAAATGGGCACATGACAGCTTCTGAGGAGCAGTCCTTTTTTTCAAGGAGAGCATACTTTATATTATATGGTAATAAAGAATATGTCTTTTTCCAAGAAACAGGAAGATTAGCTTGATATCATTTTCATATCTATGGAAAGGGGTTCTTGATATGCAGGGGTATTCTGATTTTGTTTATATTTGTGACAGTCTAATTTAATTTTCTTTTTTTTTAATATTCAACTTTTTCCTGGGGGAAAGAGTAAAGGAAAATGTGCCTAATGACTAGAGTCTTGTTTAAATCATTTGTTCAGATTGGCCTGTGAAATACAATGGCTGCTGTTGGCAGGCAGTTTTACAGACATGAGAGATCTAAATTTTATATAACCATGAAAATAAATTAGGGCCTCCTCCAGATGATGCTCCCTGAACATATAAATCTCTCTTGCAGTTTCAAATTCTATCTGAACAACTTGAGCATTAAAATTCATTCAATAAGATACTAGAGCAGGTATAAGCAATGATTGCGATTCATAAGAAGAGGTCAGAGAGAAAGAGATAAAATGGACATATCAGAATGGCATGGGGAAGTCCTAGAGAGTTAGAGGACACAGTGAAAATGAGCACCTGAGAATTATTTACAGGATAAATTTAATAGAAAGAGATGAGAATTCATGATTTAACCTGAGAGTTATTTATATCTTAGTGGATTTAGGGACATGCAAGAAATTACCTACAAAAGTGGACATGGAGAAAGAAGAGTTTGACAGAGGTTTAGGATTTTTTGTTATTTAAGAAGATACTGTTCATGTAATCAATAAAATAATTACTGATTGCATCAAGACCAAAAATCAAAGGATTTATAGCAAAGACAGAATCGAAGCTATCAAAACTGGGCTTTACTATCATCTAATTCTCACTGTAGACTAGAAGGTCTCAAATTTTAGCCTGGATTGGATTTAGAGGAATCTCAACACAGATCCATGTCTTGGTCATAAATTTCTGATTCAGTAAGTGTACAAGAATTTGCCTTTTAGTAAGATTGATTATGTTGTGAAATCTAGAAGTCACATCATGAACCACATATTTCATCTCTCACTAGGCTCTCAGGTTTGCGCAGTGGTCGTACAATGTGATTAAAGCCTATTTACCACAAATGTATTGTGTGAGGAATTCTCCTGAAGAGTATGCTCTGATCTACTTTATTAGGAACATAATTACATTATTGTAACACACAAAAAGAATCACTAGTTCATGCTAGTGTGTTCTTGGAGTATTTTGTATTACTGGAAAATCATGTGTATTTGTGAATGTATGGACGAGTTTATATATGTGTGTATGATTGTGGGTAATGTGTGTGGGTACATGTGTATGACTACATATGCTTGTGAATGCATGTATATTTGAGTGTGTGTGCAGTGTTTGAATGCGTGTGTCCAGTGTTTGAATCTGTGTGAGTGCATGTGTGTTTATGATTTTGTGTGTGTTTGAATGGGGGAGTGTGTGAGGTTGAATGTTTGTATGTGTGTGTATGAGTCTGTATGTGTTTGAATGTTCCTGGGTGTAGTTGTGGGAGGGATAAAAGAGTACTTCAATGTGATGCTGGGCACTCAGCTGCTCTACAAGTTTGAAAGGCCCCAGTATGCCGAAATCCTTTTGGCTCACCCTGATGCTCCAATGTCTCAGGTCTATGGGTCACCACACCTCCTGAGATTATTCGTGATAATTGGGGTGATGTTGGCCTATACCCCTTGATGAGAAGAGCCTTGCATTATTGTTGGGCTATTTGCATGATTTCCTTAAATACTGGCAAAGAATTCTGCCTCTCTTTTTACTGCCAGTGATTACAAAGTGGCTTCTGCTGAGTATCATTGCAAAGCCCTGTGAGGGTCTACTGACCACTCACTGTTGTCTGGTATCTGTAAACACTTCTGTTCTTAGTCTTTTCATTTATAATTGACTGTTCTTTAAACTTGTCGATGTCTATAACAGGGCTATGTTTCAGTTTTGTTTCCTGTTTCTGTTTAAAAGAACAGAAAATAAAAGGAGTGCCTGACTCCTTTCCTCATTTCAAAGTTGCTACCAGTGTATGCAGTAATTAGATAAAGAAGAAATATTCAGTAGAACATTTTATTGCCTAGTTGACAACATTGCTTGAATGCTGGTGGTTCTATCCCTTTGACACTACATCAATTTTCTAATATGTGTTAATGCTATGTGATAAAATGCCCTGATTTCCTAGTGCCAAAGGTTCAACTTAATGTATATACTGAAAACCCATGCATTTGTGCTTTTTTTTTTTCTTTTATTGGTCTTCATTTACATGTATGTGTGTATGTGTGTGTGTGTCTTTGCATGTGGAGGCCAGTGGTCAACTTCCAGTCTCATTCTTCAGAAGCCATTCTCGTTTTTCTGGGCAGGGGCTCTGATTGGCCTGGAATTAGCTAAGCCGGCAAGGCTGGCCAGCCATTGAGCCCCAGCGGTCCTCCTGCCCTCTCTTCTCTGCTGCTGGAATTCCAGGCACATGTCTCCAAAGTGGGCTTTTACATGTGGGAATTAAGGATCAAATTCAGTTCTTCATGCTTATACAGTAAGCACTTTACTGACTGAGCTCCCTCCCCAGCCCAAAAGAGCCTTGTGAAAACTAGCAAACACTACCAATTATCTAGTGCATATGGCATATGCAGAAGAATAATGAAATACAAAAAAAGTATGTAGGGAATATTAGTTACATGTGAAGGATTTTGGATTTAATCTCTATGTAATGGAGACCTCTTGAGGAGTTTGTGCAAAATAGAATGTAAAATTTTAATACATCTGAGAGCCCTTACAACTATAGCTAACATATCATAATTCCCCCATAATTTTTGTTTTTACTGTTGTCATGTTCATCTTTATTGGAGCCAGTTTATAGTAGCTTTTAGAAGAATTTGTACTTAATCTGTACAGATGTATTTTTATTTATGCTCACATCCAAAGCCCCAGATCTTGAATTTGCCTTTATTATTTTCAGTCTTTTCTTTGCAAAAACATATTGTAGGAAAGTTGCTCCTTCTTTTACATATCCTCTATTCTGAAAGAATCTAGTTTTGAAGTCAACCTCCTGATTTAATCTCCAAACCTCATTCCAAGTTAAAAATCACTCCACTGCAGTCTACCACCCAGCATGAAATGTTTCAGCTTGAAAGGACCTCCAGCCTCTGCCTGGCCTCAAAAACCAGAAAGACTGAGTGAGCAGAGGCAACTGTGTGCTCAAATGAAAACAATGAGTCCAAGCATGTTCACAGTGCGATCTTTGCAGAAATGAAAGAACAACCACAGAGGTGTCCCAGCTCAAGGAATTGGATAAATGAGCAGCCAACTCAGTGTAGACAATGAAGAAAGATTAATCAGGCTTTGGAAAAAATTATATTCTACTTTGTATTCTTTGGGGATTACTTCCTTAGTAGCAACTAAATGGGGATCCCTGAGGCTTGCCAAATATCCCATTTAAATTATCATATATTTGCATATATTGACATACAAAAAAGACATACTACTAGAAGGTTCCCTTCTACAGCCTCAGGTAGGAGGCTTTTGTTGTTATTGTTTTGTTTTGTCTAATTTTCTTTGACTATCTATGCAGGCACAGCAGAGATTGCCTAGGACCCCTGGACTGGGAGAAAAGCATTCTTTTTTTTTAAATTTTTTTCTGTGACCAGGTACATGTTCTGTTCTAAGCAATTCTCTCCTTTAATCCAGGTCTTGCACTTCCCATTTAAAATTAATGGTGGGGCTGGAGAGATAGCTCAGCAGTTAAAAGTACCGACTGTTCTTGCAGAGGACCTGGGTTCAATTCCCAGCACCCACATGGCGGCTAAGAACTATCTTAGGCTGGGCGTGGTGGCGCATGCCTTTAATCCCAGCACTCAGGAGACAGAGGCAGGTGGATTTCTGTAAATTGAAGGCCAGTCTGGCCTATGGAGTGAGTTCAAGGCCAGCTGGGGCTATAGGGAGACCCTGTCTCAAAAATAAATAAATAAATAAATAAATAAATAAATAAATAAATTAAATAAAAGTTTTTTTTTTTTTTTTTTTTTTTTTTTTAATTTATATATATTTCTAGTGATAATTCTAATTTCAGTTTGTTGCAATCGTGTAGAGTATAGGCTGGTGAGCTAAGTTAGGGATCAGCGAATTATAGCCCAGAACTCAAATCTTGCTACTTGTTCTTTCAAGGAAAGTTTGACTGACAAGTAGCATGTCCATTTTTTTATGTCCTGCCTATGGCCAAGTTAGGGATCAGCGAATTAAAGCCCAGAACTCAAATCTTCTTGCTACTTGTTCTTTCAAGGAAAGTTTGACTGACAAGTAGCATGTCCATTCTTTTATGTCCTGCCTATGGCCAGCTATCCTGCTCTCCAGCAACAGCAGAGCCAGGGATTACAAAAAAGACCACCTACTCATAGCCCAAAATATTTACTATTTGGCCCTTAACAAGGAAAATTATCTGTTTCCTTGTCTAAATGAAAGACAGCATAAATGTTTCTTTCTCACCCATTTGTTATATTAATAGTGTTTACTGCATATTAGTTAACTGAGAGGCCAGGAAAAGAGGCATGCTTGAAGCAGTGTGCATAAACATTTGTATTGCTCTTTAAAAATATTCAAATAAATGATAAGTTTATGGAAAATTGCTCTGATGTTCAAAGGTAATGTGAAATGCTATTGTCACACTCAAGCTAGCTTTCAGGCCATATGTGAGAACAGCCTAAATGGAAAGCCCAACTGTCATTATACTCCAAATAATTTTCTTGCACAATCCATCTGAATAAGGTCAAGATTTGCTTCATGGGTCATTCTGATGGGCTTTACCAAAGGAAAAGTGATTTTTCCTCAAACTCTCCCTATTCTCAGATGGATGACTTCTTAATTAATAGCTAAAGGTAGTAGTTGCATGAATTCTATCATGGGTCCTATTTTAATTATATGAAGAGGACTGATGTTAAATCATGCAATGAATAAAAAGGGAATAGAATAATGTTAGCTAGGCAATCTAGATAAAATAATTATAGACTGATTCTTATCTGACAACTTTAATAGTGTCTCTTCTTAGAGCATTAAATAGAAAATGAGAGCCAACATTAGTGCTTTTTTTATTTTTTAAGTGGACATAGCTGGAAAAAGTAAAGCATACACCCTGAGTTCTTTAGAAAACACCCTCACTGAGTTTAAGCCTACAACATCTGAAGTAAGCATTTCTGCTTTGAATTGCTTCTAGAAGTTACTCTTTTTGACTTCCCTTTCATGTCATCCCTGCTGTTCATCAACCACAAAACCCTCTTCTTTTCGCTTGTTCATTTATATTACCTTTTATTTCTTTCCAAATAATGTTGAAGTTAGAAACGATGTGGAGTGCCAAAGATCTGAATTTGATTTCCAGCACTGTGACTTATTGGACTTCATCAAGCAAGGAAAGTGTCTTAGTCCATTTTGTGCTGCTGCTACAAGACACCTGGCACTGGCTAATTTATAAAATGTGTTGTGGATGTTGTTTTACTCTTCTGAAATTTGGGTAGTCCAAAGTCCAGGGAATTATCTGTATAGGTTAATATTATTGCATAATTCGATAGCAGATGGCAAGAGGGAGGGATGAAAGGAGGGATGGAGGGGAAGGAGAAAAGGGAAAAATGCATCTTTTTGTGGGGAAACTACATTCATAGTAAGTAAATCAGTCTTAAATAAGATAATCCATTTACATCTTAAAATTTCTATCATCTTTACAGTGGAACATAGTCTCTAACAAATAAGGGCTGGTGGTGTTCTCAGTAGTAGAACACTTACCTGTAATATTTAGGCCCCTTTTCTGCCCTCGTCCACCCCACCTTCACTCTCTCAGACACCATTTCCAACACACAAATTTTGGGGAAATATTCAATCCATAAGATTCTACCCTAGGCCCCTGCCAAACTCCCGTTTATGTTTTTCACACATGTAGGAATTCTTTCTAAGATGTATTTTTCCATCCCAGTAGCTCCTACTCTTAACTCATTTGAGGACCAACTCAAAATTTCAAAGTCCTGAGTTTCAGTTGTGGGTGATAATCAAGCCATGATTTATGCTACAGCAAATTTCTCTTCAAAGGTAAGCTGTGAAATATACCAGTCATGTGGTTCCAAAGTATAATGACAGAAAAGGAATAGGGTAAACATGCCATTTCTCAGGGCAGAAATACATAAGTGGAAAAGGAGGGAAACTGACCCTAAGTACATACAGACCCCAACCAGATAAACAACATTAAGTCTTTACCCTCCAGAACAATCTTCCTAAAGAGCCCATGTCCTACTTTCTAGACACAATAGGCTGAGAGAGAACTGAAGAAAGCCATACTCAATTTTTATCTGAAAGTCACTCCTGAAAAAACTGACCTACTCCTGTAATACTGCCATTAATCAGCTCATGAGGGCAAGGTTCTCATAATGTAATCATCCCTTAAAAGTTCTACATCTCAGCAGGGTATGGTGGCATAAACCTTTAACCCTAGCATGTAGGAAGCAGAGGGAGGCAGATCTCTGTGAGATCAAAGCCAGCCTGATCTACATAGCAAGTTCCAGGCCACTTGGGGCTACAGAGAGACCATATCTAAAAAATAATTCAAGCTCTCAAGACCGTTGCATTGGAGGTTAAGTTGACAATACATAAGCTTCAAGGAATGTGCAGCACCAAAGCTTGTGCATCTGTCAAACTTGAATAATAGCCACTGCAATTTTGGGATGTCCCTGTGAGAAGTCCATTGATGAAGTGTGTACTTCTAACATACAGCATACTCATACAAACATCATTAGTCAACTCGTCTTCCACAGAAGATAAATGAGACTTCCCTTCTCCTCGCTTGTATCCATTGGTTTTCCAAACCTTTCATGTCATACCAATCATTCAGCTCATGGAGCTGTCTCAAGAGTTTAGCTGGCATCTGTCTATCCAATCCCACTTCTTCTAAAATTTCTTTTTAAGCCAAATCTATGAGAAAATCATTTGCCCTTCCAAAATAGAAATAAGACTTGTTATCAAAGATACTGTCCTAGAAGTCTTGCTAAAGGGATCCCGAAGATTTAAAATGGTGAGTCTAGCAGTCCATGAAAGCTTACTGCATCTCTGTTCCTTTATCACTCTTGACAGTAACCTAAGTGGTGGTTAATTATTTTCTACTTTCCTGAATACATCAAGTGTAAATCCACAGAATATATTAACCAAAGTCAATAAGAAGAGAGGAATGAAACACTTAAAAGCATTACATCCAGACAGGAAGGCCACTCTAACGATGTGTATTTAATCATGTCAGTAATTTTAAAGGTCAGCATTACAGTTCAATTAGTCATTTTATTTGTTAGATGAATCTTTCCTAATGTAATTATTCACCTTGACTTTCAAAACATGCTCACACTTCAATTAAACATATATAATATATATACGTGTGTGCCTATGTGTATAAATATATGTATACATATGAAAGAATTCCCATCAGTTCTTTGTCTTATTTCAAGCTTATCACTGAAATTGTCACTTTATACCATCTAATTCTTTTATCTCTCAATTGTCTCTAAGGGCATATGGGTTAGGGAAAATACTAACATAAAAACATAAGACCAGCAGGGATTATATTTATAAAGGTAAGTAATCTGTGATAACTAGCTTATTTCATTCAATAAATAAATAACTTACTGATTTTCAAGAATCTAATCTAAAATAAGAATGATGTAATATTCTGGGTGGCAAGATGGCTCAAAGGTTAAGAGCACTGGCTGCAGATGTCCTGGGTTTGATTTCCAGCACCCACATGGGAGCTAACAACCACTGGTAACTCCAGATTCAGGGGAATCTGATGCCATCTTATTACCTTCATAAGTATTACATGACACTGGGTTCACTTACATCCATGCAGGTAACTACACTCATACACATAAAATTAAAAATAGTAAATAAAAATTTTAAAAGAATAATGAAGAACATGCTCAAAATTTTTATCTTTCTAAAGAAAGTAATTTTAGCAGTATGAAGGCTTCTGAGACTTGGCACATTACTATTGTTGGAAGAACTCTTCATAAGCATCTTGCGATATCACGAGAGGTGGAAACAGAGTGATATAAGAAGTATCTTTAAAGATAGTAATAGAATGATATGTTTAAGGAAATGAAACCAAATAAAGTGTAGAAAGGATAAGGGATGGTTAATAGCATTTCTCAACACTTTCACCTTTCGTGGACCGAACACACAATATAAGTGAGAAGCATGAGCTCACACAGGAAAGACTGTTTCTCTCAAATTCCAGATACAACAGAATTAAGCTCTGGTTCATATGTATAAATTTTGGTTCATATGTACAAAACAAAAAGTCAAGTTGAAAGTTGAAAAATAGTTTTATTCCTTAATGGTCTCCCACATACATAAATGCTGAACAATTCGAGGTGGGTTTTTTTTTTTTTCTATAGAAAGAGAAAGCAATTGTCTAGCATAGTCTTATAAGAATTCTACTTCTGCTATTTGCTGTGATTAATCATCAGTCTTATTGAGGTTAAAGTCACAAGAGAAGAGCTATTCCTTGAGCCATTATATGTTGAAGTCTCTACGACCTGATTGCAATCAGACACATCAAGAACTTTGTTTGATTTTTACCTGGAATTAACTATAATGATTTCTATTGATTCAAGTTGGTATGCTGTTTTGTGTCAAGCAAAGTGGAACTGTGATTTGTACCCAAGGCAATTGGTATAAAACTCTCATCTATATATTACTTCTAAAACAAAATTTATTTTAGTTTAAAATATGTCAATAAAATAAAACTGATGTATTTGAAACATATATTGACTAAACCAAAGCCTTCTTGAAAATCTAAATAAAATCATGAAATGGAAGTGTGTGTCTACGTGAAGTAAATGCGGGTGGGGCTGGAAAACCAGAATACAAAGTGTGAACACAAAGAAAGGATGCAAATATTAAAAATGAAAATAATTTCTTAAAACCCTGAGAATATTTCATTTTGTGAATTTCCTGAGAAAAATTAAAAAGGCCAGACCTTTTTAAAACTGTCCCTGTCCACCTTGGAATCACTCCTTTTTTCCTAAATATTTTATTTACAAATTATTTAATATTAAAACAACAATTTACAAGTAACCAGGTTTTCATCAGTTTAATCATTTGATTGGTTGGCAGTGACTTCCTCTGGCTAATTGGAAAAATTAACAAGTCCACATTGAAAAAAATTAGTGATAATGAAACCAAACTACCTGCCTAATGACACAATTTAGATCTCATTAGTGGAATGTACAGCTTAATGTCTAAAAGTGGTTGCAGAGACAGGAGGCTTGAATCCCATCAAGGTCCTCCTCTTTCAGGCCTGTCTACTGCAGTCGAAATACAAATGTCAGAAGTGTCCTCACCTTCCTGAGTTGTGAGGTAGAAAATAAATCATGCAGGATATTAGCTAATTAATCATTGGCTAATATTAACCTAAATGTGGCTGCCATGTCCTTCTTGTAGCTTTCAAGCTCCACTCTATGCATCACTTTTTAAATTGTATCCTCATTGCTTGCTGAACATTCTTCACCTTACTGTCATCAGGCTTCAGGAGTGTAGCTACGTTATTTAACTTGTCTTCCTATGTACTGCAAAAATGTAGGCATTCATTCATTAAATGTTCATTGAAAGAATGACTACATGAATAATTGAAACATGCTTACACCTAAAAAGTAAAATGGAGAAATAAAAATCACATAGAACCAGGATAGATGGGCCAGGGTTAAATAGGTACACCAATTAAAGAGACATTTCTAAATTTGTTCCCTGAGAGGCCCTGGGGGAGATAGATGGTCTTTGAAGAAAGTAGTCCTGAGATTAGGTGCCACCTGGTGGTTTTAGGGAGAAAGAAAACTGTTGAAAACCTGGCTCAGAATTGTTTATACATAGTAGCTATTTTTAATATATTGAGTATTGTATGAGTGGTGGGCCCTGAGTTCCCCTATCCAAGGTCCATAAGGGAAGGAAAGAAGAAAGAAAAGAAAAGAAAAGAAAAGAAAGAAAGAAAGAAAGAAAGAAAGAAAGAAAGAAAGAAAGAAAGAAAGAGACCCAGACACATTCTCTCAAAAACTCTAGTGCTACATAGGCAACTTAACTGACAAGACACTGTAGAGGAGCAGCCAGAAGCCTGTATCTAAGTGGAACAGAGTCAGAGACATGTAGTCAAATGCAGATTGAATCCTGCTGCTATTGAAGGAGAGGAAAAAAGGTAGACAGCTCAACTTAAACGGCCATCAGAATTAAAAATTAAAAGCCAAACTGGGTGTGGTGGCACACGTCTTTAATCCTAGCACTTGGGAGGCAGAGGCAGGCAGATCTCTGTGAGTTCAAGGCCATCCTGGTCTATAGAGTGAGTTCCAGGACAGCTGAGGCTACAGGGAGACCCTGTCTCGAAAAGACCACCCCCCTAAAAAAAATTAAAAGCCTGAGTGCACAGAGCTTAGATCGGGAGATTTCTCAGGACCCCCTGAAGCACAGGTAGGGGCCACTTGTTTCAGCCAGGTGGATTGTTGGATAACTGAATCATTGTCTTGTGTGACTGTGGGGGCAGAGTGGCAATACTAGCTAGTATAATGGGACTATTGCCATTGTGAGACTTGAGTGCACAGAGCTTAGATTGGGGGATTTCCCAGGACCACCCGAAGCACAGAGTGCCAGGGTTTGGGCTAAGCAAGGCATACCCCCCCCCAGCCAACTGGAAGTTCTGAGGAAGTGTCCAAGTGGGAGGGACCACAATCCATCACCAAGCCCTAGAAACAACCTTGAGAAACTGGCTGGCAGGAAGCAGAGTGAGCACAGTGCTCAGCAGGGTACTGACTAGGTTGTTTCCTACCTGGTTTTGGGAGAACCTTCAGAATAGAAAGGGAAGCATGAGTTAGACTTCCAATATATAACCAAAAGTGAAAGCCTGAAACCTAGACAAGTCAATGCTCCATAAACAAAGAGAGAAAAAAAAAATGAAGGCATCTGAAGGAGGCAAGCAAAGCAAACCTTCAACACAGTGAAGAAACATTTGGGATTCACATCAGAATACAAACAGAAAGAAACCCACATGCTGAGGGCACATGAAGGAACAACATGGGGAAAGTGCAGAATAATTCCCCACCAAGCTCTACCAATCCTATGGGAGACTCCTAGGGTGAGATCTCCCTGGAGGTAGCCCAGGACACGGACCTTAGAGGAACTATTGCAGACATATTCGAAGATATCAAATAATGTAAAGAACAAATCAGAGAACTAAGGAGAGAGAATGAAAAACTCAAGAAGAACCTAGAGGGGGAGAATGACAAACTTTGGAAATAAGTAAAGGGAGAGAATGACAAACACCAGAAAGAACTAAGGGGAGAAAAATGACAAACTCTGGAAGGACATAGAAACACTGAAAAGATCCCATGCTGAAATAAAATAAGGAAAACAACCAGCAAAGCAAGGAGCTACAGGAAGAGACTGAGAAGCTCCAAAAGGAAATGGAAATACTAAAGAAATAAATCACAGGATGCAATGAAAAAAGAAATCAACCACTCATCTAATCAAAAGGAAAAGAATGGAAAAAGCCTCAGAAGTGAAATGGAGGAAGCAGAAAAAAGAATTACAGACCTGGAAGATAACACAAAACAACTGAAAAGCACAAGTAAAGACTATGAAAAATTTAAAAATACACAAAAGTGGAATAACCAGGAAATGTTGGACACTATGAAAAGATCAAACCTCCACATTATAGGAATAGAGGAGGGAGAAGAAGCCCAAGAAAATGGTATTGATCAGATCTTCAGCTGAATAATAGATGAAAATTTCCCCAAACTAAAAAATGACAAATCTATACAAATACAAGAAGCACATAGAACTCCAGACAAGATCAGAAAAGAAACTCCCCATGCCATATCATAGTTAAAATGATAGATGCCCATAATAAAGACAAAATTATGAAAGCCACAAGAGAAAAACAACAAATTACATACAAGGGAAAACCCATTAGAATTACAACTGACTTTTCAGTGCAAACTATGAAAGCAAGAAGAACATGGAGCAAAGCATTCCCAGTCTTAAAGGACTATAGATGACAACCCATGTTACTATACCCAGAAAACATTTTGATTATAGTTGAAGGAGAGAGAAAAATCTTCCATGACATAAACAAGATGATAGAATACATGTCCAGAAAACCAACCCTTCAGAGAATACTTGGAGCAATTCAAAGGACAGAAGAGAGGAACAACTATCCCCAGGCACCTAGAAAGAGAAATTAATAAAAGCATAACTGCAGAAGTAGAAACCTAGACCAAAAATGCAAATGGAGAATAAGGTGAAAGGAAGCAACACACATCTTTCAATTATAACCTTAAATATTATTGGACTAAACTCCCCAATCAAAAGACTTAGACTGGGAGAACGGATTAGGTAATAGAACCCATCTATATGCTGTCTACAAGAAGCCCACCTCAATCTCAAGGATAGGCACCAACTTAAGGTAAAAGGATGGGAAAAATACTCCAAGCAAATGGTACTAAAAAGAAAGCAGGTGTTGCTATTTTAATATCAGACAAAATAGAAAGTCCTTTCCTACACCTGTGTATTGTAGTTTGTTACCAAATTTTTCCTCTGTCATCTTCAGGGTTTCAGGTTTTATGTTGAGATCTTTGATCCACTTGGAGGTGATTTTTGTACAGGGTGAGAGGTAGGAGTTTAATCAGACATCAGCTGCATAGGAAATGAGGTCAACAGTTGACAAATGGGACCTCACCAAACTCAAAAGCTTCTGTACAGTGAAAGAAACAATCAAGGAAGTGAAGAGAAAACCCACAGAGTGGGAGAAAATCTTCACTAGTTATTCATCTGACAGAGCATTAACATCAAGAATATATAGATTACTCAAAAAAGAAAGAATAAGAAAACAAATGACCTACTCAAAAGATGGGGTAAAGAGCTGAACAGAGACTCCACCAGTGAGGAAGTAAATATGGCTGAGAAACATCTTAAAAAGTGTTCAACATCATTAATAATTAAGGAAATGTAAATTAAAACCACTCTCAGATATTATCTCACTCCAATAAGACTGGGCAGGATCAAGAATGCAAAAGACACCAAATGCTGGAGAGGTTGTGGGGAAAGGGGAACACTCATCCACTGCTGGTGGGAATGTAAACTTGTACAACCATTATGGAAAGCAGTGTGGAGAACCCTTAAAAGACTCAAAATGAGCCTGCCACTTGACCCAGCCATACCACTCCTGGGTATATACCCACAATACTCATCCTACCATAAAGATACATGCACATCCATGTTTATTGCAGCTCTCTTCACAATAGCAAAGAGCTGGAACCAACCCAAATGCCCCTCAACTGAAGACTGGATGACAAAAATGTGGTATATCTACACATTGGAGTACTACTCAGCAGTAAAGAAAGATGACATCATGAACTTTGCAGGTAAATGGATGGAACTAGAAGCCATTATGCTAAGTAAAGTAACACAGTCCCAGAAAAACAAGCAGGGAATGGTCTCCCTCATTTGTGGATGCTAACACCAAATCCCCAGATGAAAGGCAAGCTGAACAACATTGTTACATTTCTGTTTATCTGAAGGCAACTATGTTGTTATAATGTAAATCTCTTAACAGGCTCTAGAATCAATCTACCACTTACTCTCAGACTCTGTAATTACTGTATATGAGTGGAAACTGTAAGTGCATATTTTAGAGTCATATAAAATTAAAGGAGGAAAACGTGAATTCCTAAACATGAAAAAAAAAATACTGAAAGGTGCAGGATAGTTAGGGCAGAGTACATGATCTGGGGTGGGATAGGGGGGAGGGAAAGGAGAATATATCTAAACTGAACTGAGAAATGATGTCTGAAATACACAAAATTTCAATAAAAGCATAAAAAATATATCAGACAAAATAGACTTCAAAGTAAAAGAAATCAGAAGAGACAAAGAGGGCCATTAAATCTTTATCAAAGGAACAATTAACCATAAAGATTTGACAATCATGAATATATATACACCAAACTCTGGTGCACCAAACTTTATAGACAATTCTCCAGGACCTCAAGGCACAGATTAAGCCCAGCACACTCATTGTAGGGGACTTCAATACCCCACTGAGCCCTTTGGACAGGTCAACAGGACAAAGAATAAACAGAGAACTATCTGAACTGAATGATATGATACACCAAATGGACCTCATAAACATCTACCACTGAATAGTATTCCATTGTGTAGATGTACCATATTTTGTCATTATCTTTTTTCATTTTGGTTTGGGATCTTTCTTCTGGAGTTTGTCGTTTTCTCCTTTCAGTTCTTTCCAACGTTTGTCATCTTCCTCTAGGTCCTTTTTGAGTTTTTCATTCTCTTCCCTTATTTCTCTAATTTCTTTGAATATGTCCACAGTTGTTCTTCTAAGGTTAGTGTTTTGGCTTCTTTCCTTGGAGATCTCGTTGTAGGGATCATCTGTAGAGCTCGGTGTGGATTTATTATGAGCTTTTCTCATGTTTTTTTCTTTGTGTCTTTGGCATGTGGATTTGTCTATTTGTTTCTTTGGATTCTGGCACCTCAACATTGGCTGCACAGACTATAATCACCAATGCTGTGCCTGTTTGGACCTCTGCACCACAGCTCCACCAGGTTGGGGGGGGGATGTGTTGCTACTTTGGCCCAGGTGCCAGTAGGCCCCCAAGGGTCAAGGCAGTCCCCCCTTCCCTCACTGGCGCCTCACTCATTTATAAAGGAATCTTCTTTTTCCAACAGATGGATGCTACTGAAGAGTTCCACAACTGATTAGACATAGAGATTATAGGACAGAGAGATGCCCAGTCCTGGGTAACACATTTACAGTTGAACCTCTAGACCTAAAGCTTATGGAACATAGCAGAGACAGGGGTAGAGAGAAAACTAATGCATCCCACAACTCTCAACAGTGAAACTTCCTTGTACAAGAGAGTGTGATGCATACAGAAGGCCACACTGGCCGAGTTTTAGAGAATAAGAGACTGCAGAGTATATGTCCCTGGGTAGTGTATGTGTCCTGTATTGAAGCTCACCCACCCACAGTTTAGAGACCATTTTAGAAGAAGGGTGTAAAAATTGTAAGGGACAGCTCTGGTTTATGAGCATAGGTGAGGAGAATATTTCAGGCTACTGAAAGCTTGCACATGTGAATTTTGGGCCATGGCAGCACCAAGCACAGGACCCATGCTAACTCAATTATACAAGGATCCAGAGAGAAGGAGAGAAATGAGTGGTGGGCCAGTCCTAGATGGAGAAATATTGAAGACTGATTTCTACTGGGTGTGGAAATCCTTTCTTAAGATCTTTAGATGGTCTGACTAGACTGTAGTGGATGAGTTTTCACTTAAGGACATTTGGATGAAAATCCTTGATTGAATAGGTCTTAGAATGTGTGGTGGAATATATGAGGTCTGGTGGGCAGTTGGAGGGACATGAATGGGTGGAGTCTAAACTTGATCGAGAACTGTGCTATAAAACTTCAAAAGCTTAATAGAAAAAAAAACACAGAATAATGAATACAGTGAACAAATTAGAAATTTAACCATAAATAGACATGAAATAGGCACAGAAGGAGACATAGTAGTTATTTCCTTTTCCATCAAACCTTCACATGAAAGTCATTTCTATCTTGCTTATCTGTAAGGCTATATACTGCTTTTTATTTGAGCTACAAATAATTTCTGTAGTTTTTATGTTGTGGGTGCCATCATTATCAGTTCAAGGGTATTGTTGAGTTCATTTTCATAGTCAATTAAAGATGAAAAGTGGAGGTGCAGAATTTAGCCTGGGTTGCATAGAGGTTGCTGTTGGGCCTCAGCAGAGAGCTGGGGCACAGGTACAGGCCAGTGGGCAGGTGGGCCAGCAGGGAGCAGAGAACCCTGGGAGGTGAGGTATAGAGACTTTAGCCTGGATTGCATAGAGGTTGCTGCTGGGTCACAGCAGAGAGTTAGGACGCAGGGTACCAGTGCATGGGCTAAGCAAACAACCCTCCCCCCAACTGGAACTCGGGACCAAGGTTCCAATTCCAATAAGTCCTACAACCAACCCAGAATAACTGGCTGGCAGCAGAGGATGTACAGTGCACAGAAGGTGTCATTTGAGCTGTTACCCACCCAGTTCTTGCGGAACAGAAAAGGAAGAGTGAACTATACCTTCCAATATATAACCAAAATTGAAAACCCGAAACCTAAGTAAGTCAACACTCCATAAATAAAGAGACTACAATGAAGGCACCTGACGGAATCAAGGAAAGCAATCCTCCAACACGGTGAAGAGGCACTAGAGATTCACACCCGAATACAGGCAAAAAGTAAACGACATGCCAAAAGCAAAATGAAAAAAAACAATATGGGAAAAGCCCAGAATAACCCCACACCAATCTCTACAGAGCCTGTGGAGGACCCCTACAATGGGATCTCTGTAGAGGTAGCCCAGGATACAGATTGTAAATTAACAATCACAGATATATACAAAGAAATCATAGAACTAAGAAGTGAGAATCAAAAACTCAGAAAGGACCTAGAGGGAGATGATGAGAAACTCCTGAAGGAAGTGGAAACACTGAAAATAACCCATACTGAAATGAAAATGGAAACCAACGAGCGAAACAAGGAGCTACAAGAAAAGATTGAGAAGCTCCAAAAGGACGTGGAAATAATAAAGAAAACAGAAAATGAAATAAAAAAGGAAATCGAACACTCATCCAGTCAACAGGAAAGAATGGGAAAAAGCCTCAGAAGCAGAATGGAGAAAGCAGAAAAAAGAATATCAGACCTAGAAGATACACAGAACACCTAAAAAGCTCAAGGAAAGATTAAGAAAAGTTTTAAAATACACAATAATGGAATAACCAGGAAATGTGGGACAAGATGAAAAGATCAAACCTCTGCATCATAGGGATAGAGGAAGCAGAGGAATCCCAGGAGAATGTTATCGATCAGATCGTCAACAGAATAAGAGATGAAAATTTCCCCAAGCTAAAAAACAGACAAAGCCATATAAATACAAGAAGCACATAGGACACCAAATAGACTGGACCAGAGAAGAAACTCCCAGAAAACTCCTAGAAATGATTAGGAGTTTCAGTAAAGTGGCGGGTTACAAAATTAACCTAGAGAAATCAGTAGCCTTTCTTTACATCAACAACAAGCAACTGAAGAAGGAATACAAGGAGACCTTCCCAATCACAATAGCCTCAAAAACAATAAAATACCTAGGAATAAACCTAACCAAAGACACCAAGTTTCTCTAAAACAAAAATTATAAACCCCTGAAGAAGGAGATTGAAGAAGACATCAGAAGATGGAAAGACCTCCCATGCTCATGGATTAGAAAAATTAATATAGTAAAAATGTCCATTCTACCCAAATTAACATATCAATTCAATACAATTCCAATGAAAATCCCCAGGACATTCTTCACAAGCTTGGAAAAAAAATTCTTAAATTCATATGGAACAACAAAAAGCCCCAAACAGTCAAAGCAACCCTGAGTGAAAAGAGCAATACAGGGGGAATTTCTATACCAGACATCAAACTACACTACAGGGCTATAGACATAAAAACAGCCTGGTACTGGCAGAAAAACAGACCTGTAGACCAATGGAACAAAACTGAAGATCCAAACTTGAGAACATACAATTTCAGTCATCTTATATTTGACAAGGGGGCCACTCAATGGAGGAAAGACAGCATCTTCAGCAAATGGTGCACCATGGCAAAACTGGATCACCACTTGTAGAAGAATAAAATTAAACCCCTACCTCTCACCCTGCACAAAAATCAATTCCAAATGGATCAAAGACCTCAATTTGAAACCCAAAACCCTGAAGGTATTAGATGAAAAAGTTGGCAGCAACTTACAAGACATAGGTGTAGGAAGAGATGTTATAAATCAGACAGCAGCTGCACAAGAAATAAGGTCAACAATTGACAAGTGGGACCTTATTAAACTCAAAAGGTTTTGTACAGCAAAAGAAATAACAAGGGAAGTGAAGAGGAAACCCACAGTGGGAGGAAACCTTCACTGCTGATTCATCTGACAGAGCATTAGCTTCCAAAATATATAAACTACTCAAAAAACAAAGGAGTAAGAAAACAAATGACTCACTCAAAAGATGAAGTAAAGAGTTGAGCAGAGAATTCACAAGCAATGAAATAGAGATGTCTGAGAAACATCTTAAAAAGTGTTCAACATCGTTAATAATTAAGGAAATGCAAATTAAAACCACTTTAAGATATCATTTCACCCCCATAAGGTTGGCTATGAACAAGAAAACAAATGATACGAAATGCTGGACAGGGTGTGAGGAAAGGGGAACACTCATCCACTGCTGGTGGGAATGCAAACTTGTACAACCACTATGGCAAGCAGTATGGAGAACCCTTAAAAGACTCAAAATGAGCCTTCTAATTGACGCAGCCATACCATTTCTGGGTATATAGCCATCAGACTCTTCCTACATGTACATGTACAGCCATGTTTATTGCAGCTCTCTTCACAACAGCAAAGAGCTGGAACCAATCCACATGCCCTTCAACTGATGAGTGGATACAGAAAATGTGGTACATCTACACAATGGAGTACTATGCAGTGGTAAAGAAAGAGGACATCATGAAATTTGCAGGTAAATGGATGGAACTAGAACATTTTATGCTAAGTGAAGTAACGCAGTCCCAGAAAAACAAAAGACAAATGGTACCCCTCATCTGTGGGTGCTAGAACCAAGTACCTAGGTGTAAGACAAAATGAGCAACTTTAATATTATATTCCTCACGATATAAAGACAGCTGTGCTCTTGTATTTGGAATCCCTATACAGGTTCTAGAGCTGACCTAACATGTATTTTCAGACCTTGGACTTTTAGTATATGATGGAGAGTATGTGGGCATCTTTTAGAGTAATATGGGATTAAAATGGAAAGATGTGAATCAAGAAATATGCTATGGAAATAACATACAGTTTTTTTCCCAAGGATACAATGTTAATATATGTCCAATGTAACAGGCTGGTGCAACTTAGCCTTTCTGGGTGCTTAACGATCATATCTGAAGTCCCTACCAATTTGTCCGAGGGACCTGGGGGACAACTTTGTTCCTTGCCTTCAGAGCTCAACCGAGTTTCAGGGGATTATACATGGGGGCATCTCTTGAAAAGTCCTGCAGAGGTGGGTCACCATTCTCCCTGTTCAGGGAGGTCTTGGAGAGCCACTAAGGGGACTTCAGCCAGAGTCCAGTCTATAAAGAGGAAAGTCTGCTCATCCTTTAGAAAAGGAAGCCTGGTCTAGCAAGACCTGATTTTGTCCTCATGTGGATGGAACTGGTGGATGAGGAGCTGAAAGAAACAGGGGCTCCCGCCCTACTCCTCCCCCCCCAAACCCCAAGAGAACCCTGAGGACCAGATCCTCAACTGACTTCAACAAAACAAAACATTGGTTAATCTGGGCTATCTGCATGACCTTAAGCATCCAGAAGGAAAGTACAACCAGAAATAAATAATAAGACCAGAGAAACTGTAATGCAGACACAAAACTTGAGATCTTAGTAAAAAGACAAAAAGAAAAAAAAAAAAAGAGAGCACCGTTTTTTAGCTTGTCTTCAATTATTACAGGCAGGTGCATATGCTCTGTCGATGCCACTGCTTTTGGCATACCTCAAAGACACGAGATACAGCTTTTTTTTTTTTTTTTTTTTTTTTTTAGCCTTCCAATATGGACTGAGGACTGGTGAGATACCCAGCTTGTGAACTAAGCAGCTAATGGCATTCAGCCTCCTCAGAATATGGACTGCCATTGTTGGATTACCTTGAAAGTATCATGGAGGCCAATGCAGGGGGATCAAGACAGGACTCGTGCTTACTGGACTTCATTTGGGGGCACATAAGGGTTTCCTTCTGCAGTGTAATGTCTTAATCATAGTCTACCATCAAATATTTTAGGAGTATCTTTAATGGTTAGATAGTATATTAGCAGCATGTAATAATTACATCATAAATTATCAAGCAGAGGCAATCTATTGCAAGGACCTACTATGCTGCCAGTTATCATAGGCTGTTTAAAGTTAGAAAACTGACACTGAATACTGTAGAAATGCACTTTGCTCAGTAATACTTGCTTTATTGCAATATTAGATTATCCATTTGGTTGTTTCAGAAAATCCTTAACTGTAATTGATGGTTGTTGCTGTAATAGTATATTGCCTGTACTTCTACCTCTAGTAATGGGCTTTATGTGCTAGATTTCAATATCCTTGAGCCTGGGAAAGTACACAAGACTTTTTAAAAAGAAACATGGTTTACTTGTACAAAACTGATCAGATTTCAGAGATTGTTAATGCCCTTGAAGTCATTTTTGTGGCTATGAAACAAATGGTGAGAATTTGAATTGTTCCCTTATTATAGTATTGAAATTAAGTCTACTTAATCTATCAAATCATGTTCATGCCCTGATTTTATATACCCGTATCTATCAATAAGCATTGTGAAAAAAATAAATAAAGAGGGTAAAGTTCCCCCCGAAATAAAATAAAATAAAATAGAGAATTTGAAGTGACAAAAAAGATGAAAAGTGGAAACCATTCACACTAACAGAAAGCAACATTTACAATTTTATTGAAAGCTAAAACACCCATACACATTGTTCTTGTTTCCTTTCTCAATTGCTGTGACAAAACACTCTGACCAAAAACAACTTGGGGAGGAAAGAGTTTATTGGGCTCAAATATCCCAGGTCACAGTTCATCACTATGGAGCTCAAGGTAGGAACTCAGGGTAGGAACCTGAAAGCAGGAGCTGAAGCACAGGCCATGGAGGAATGCTGCTTAGTGGCTTGCTCCCCTGGCCCATGCTCAACCTGCTTTCTTATATAATACACAACAACCTGCTCAGGGGTGGCACAACCCACAATGGGCTGGGCCCTCTCACATCACTCAGAAATCAGGAAAATACTCCATAGATGGGCAGCAGGCAATCCAGTGGAGGCAATTACCTAACTGATGCTCCCTCAACCAAGGTGTGTTGAGTTGACACTAACGCTATCCAGCACACACATAAATAATCACATATACATACACACACTCATACAGAAAGATGAAGCCTCCAAAATCCAATATTACCCAGGGAGAATCTAGGTTTTAGAGTTTTAGTGGTTTCCCCTCACCTAATATTGGATTGGTCAACTTAAACAGGGAAGGCTTAAAATCACATCTGAAATACTTAAAGCTGAAATACCTAAGGCTAAATGACCCTAAGTAGGTTTGATACTTGTGTTAGAAGAAAGTTTACATTTTTAGTAGGAGCCTTGGCTTACATTTTCTTTTCTTTTTTTCTTTTTTCTTTTTTTTTTTTTCAAGACAGGGTCTCCCTGTAGCCCCAGCTGTCCTGGAATTTGCTCTGTAATTTGTTCAAGGCTGGCCTTGAACTTGTAATTTGTTCAAGGCTGGCCTTGAACTCACAAAGATCTGCCTGCCTCTGCTTACCAAGTGCTAGGATTAAAGGCATGCACCATCATGCCCAGCATATTGGCTTAAATTTTCAAAATAATAAACTTAGAGCAAGAGAGTATTCCCTACAAATGGCAAAGGGCAATGGCAGTTTTAGGTGATAGCAGACATTAAAATAAGTAACCATGGTTTGAGGTATGTGCAGTTTTGCCCACTTTTTGAGGAAGCAACCATGGCAAGTTTCCCATTTATTTTTGCTTATTCCAGAAGCCCAGGAGGCAAGCTAGTGAGGAATCTACTTTTTTCTTCATCTGTAAAGTGAAAACAAAACCTCTGATAGGTCTACGCTGGGAATGCCTAATCCTTCTAGATTCTCCAGGTCTGACATCCAGAAGGTGGCTCTGACTCCTGAAGTGAAAATCTTCATGACCCTTTTGCTACTTGCAAATTTGTTAATGCACTTTTCAGAGTGATGTAAACTAAACTGGCCATTCCTTTCATGCAGAGAAGAGGACCACATCAGATCTCAAACAATAGTCTAAATAAGTGATTAGTTAACAAGGCATTGGACTCTCAGTCAGACACATTTGGAAAGTTCCCTATTAGCCAAAGAAGATCAAGATGTGTGATGCTCAAGGTGAAATTCGTTTAATTTTGAGGCTCCCTGTTGTTCATTTTTCAATCTGTTATTCCATATTGCACATCTTAATATAGGTATGAAGCATGCATGAGAAGCACTTGGGTAAACTTTTTCTTCTAAAGAAGGCTATCAGTTGGGCTGCTTTGATTACAAAAGTCACAATACAATTTGCCATATGTAATCTAGAGATTAACAGCATAGAAAAAAACTTGGCCTAAGCTGATTCAAATTCACATGAGATGACTAGATTTAGCCATGTCAAAGTGTTAGTTCCCTTTACTAAGGTGGCTATTGTTAGAGAAACACAGCTAGGAAATCTCCAACCTTCCTTTAGAAACTAAATGTATCATGTACAAAATCCAAAATAGAAGATTATGGATGCTCACATTACTATCTTAGTCTGACATAAAAATGCATTGATCTTATGGCATGAAAATAGAGCATATATTGGAGTGTCCGTTAAGTCTCTTATTTCTTTTTTTTTAATTTATTTTTGGCTGACATATACAAATGCAAAGTTTTAAAAATTAAAAGAATCATATGATGCATGTATACATTGTTTAAAGCTTAAATCCACTGAACATGTCTATGTCATTAAACATGTATAGTTTCTTTGTGGATAAAACTTCCCCAGTTCTTTCTTTGAGGATTTTTAAATGCATCCAATGTTACATCTATATTCATAGACCAAAGCATCATGATCTATGTAACTGCAACTTGATATTCATTGATCAGTTTCATCCACACAACCCTTCTAGCCTAGACTTTGATGTTCATGATTCTATCCTTAGCTTTTTTTATACTCCATACATATACCAATTTCATAAAATCTGAAAATAAACTATAGGTTAATTCCAAAACACATTTACAGAGTCACAGTTTAACCATAAACTTGCATGCAGGTAAAAAAGAAATATAATATAATTTTACATTCCTAAATTACATAGCAAGTTAATATATGTTTTAATGTATTTAAAACAGAGATTTATTCTTTCTCATAAATCTTAGAACTGAAGAAAATAGAGACATATACTTCAAGGTATATCTATAGTTATATCAGTCAATGTGATATTAGCTTTATTGATCAATTACCCACTTTTTTAAATTTTCATTTTTTATTGATGCTTTGTGTATTTCATACATCATTTTCCAATTCAGTTCAGGCATATTTCCCCTTCCCATCCCCCCACTCCATCCCACCCCATCCCAGATCATGCATTCTGCCATAACTGTCTTGCAGCTTTCTCTGTTTTTTTTTTCCATTTTTTAACAATAAGTGATAATTTATGAGACAGCATCTTCATTTAAAAACCAATTTGCAATCAGTTTGTGCCCAAACACACACAGCTCATGGTCCCACCAATCCAGCAAGGGGGGGGGGCTTGTATGTTCAATCAAGTTGACAAAATGAATGTCCAGACTATATTGTTTGTAGTTTACCATACACCTTTCACCGTCCAATGCTCAGTCCTTACATTCTACCAACCCCCCTCTTCCACAGTTGTATTCCCTGGGCTTAGAAAAGGGCAAAGGTGGAAGAAGCAAAAATTACAGCTTTGCGATTGAGTAGGATGTATCCAGAAAGTGCCAGCAAAAGTGTTGGTCCCATCGAACATTGAGAGAGAATGAAAAGCCTCCAGATTGCTACAAACATCAAACCCTCTGTGGATCCTACTGTAACAAATATTTTATGATGTCCTAAAAACTTACCTTCTAGGTGCCGCAAAGGTTTTAGTTTTAGAGAGACTTTCTTACCTCCCCCATAGAACAAGGAGAAATATGAATGATGATGATCATTCATCTCCAACTGTAAATTGAGCAAACAGTTATAGAGGTAATCTCTTATAAAACCGGTAAAATGCCTTCTTAAATGACTAATAGACATTAGGAACTGTGAAAAGGATTATTCTCTAGTTCAGAACCAAATGTAATACAAAGTCCTTAAGCTATGCATTAAGCAAAAATATATTAATACAGGAGCTCTGACATCAGCAATGGATTATTCTACCAAGGATGTTTGCCAGGGGATCCAAGCCCCCAAAAGGTAAAGGCTCCTTGCCTCCAAAACGGGATATCTTGCAAGAAGAGAGGCCGATAAGGCCCTGCTGTCAAAGACCGATGTAGAACAATGGGAAAGATGTATTGAGACACACACTTGCAAGTGTACATGGTCTCTGGATACAGAGAGTGTTACCAAAGGCCACTAAACAATAAAGCAAATATAGGTCTCCTTGAGTCAAGCAAGACTCCTCCATCAGCACCAGCTACACCTCACTGCCTGGAAATACTGTGCAGCAGTGGCAGCCATATGCCTGTATATCCCAAATCTAATTGGCTATTAGCTCTCTCCTTGGAGGAATAACCCATGGCTGATGCCACAAGCTTACATCCTCTAATGGTTAGGAGATGTTATAAGCCACAGTAAGACCCCGTCATATTTAACAGAAAAAAATGTAATTCATGGATTAACATACCATCCAAACATCTGTGTCTATACCAAAGTAACCTACCATAACAATTAGTACTGTTTAAATACCCATATATCTAATTTCTTGTGCTTCATTAGTAGGATCGACAGGTTATTCCTGGACAAACTGTCAGTCCATGAAAGGAAACAGCCAGAACTGACCAGAGTCCAAGACAACAGCTCCAGAGAAAGTAGACTGTTTTGCTTCTCAAGTCTCTTATTTCTATGGCCCATTAAGAATCCAAGAGCTGGCATGGTGGCACACATCTTTAATCTCAGCACTCAGGAGGTAGAGGCAAGTGGATCTTTGTGAGTTCAAGGCCAGTCTGGTCTACATAGAGCGATCCAGGACAACTAGGGATACAGGGGAACCCTGTCTTCAAAAGACCAAAAAAAAAAAAAAAAGAATCCAAGAAAGGATTATTTTATTATAATCATTCCTAATTGGGAAGAAAACTTTTGATCAAATAAATGTAGAACTGTTACTCATTCATTTTTTAATGATTAACATTCACATTCTTTTCTTTTTATCTGCATAATAAAGAAATATATCTTACCTAATGATATTTTACATTTTATAGCACTTACATATTTCAAAGTACTTTCCTGTGCATTGGTTCATTTGAGCATTTCCATGTCTATAAAATTATGAGTGCTTTATCACAGCATTTGTGAATAAGAATACAATTTCACAAAGTAGTCTATATGGCTAAAAAATAAAAGAGCCAGAACTATAAACCAGGTCTTCCGATCCATAGACCAACAGCATAAATAGGATCTTACACGAAATCTGAGACAAGCAATTGGCTTGTGTGTAGGAAATAATTTATTTATGCAAATGAGCCTTATCTTTTCTGTAGTTTAATACTGTGACTCTGCATTTCAAAAGCATAGTCTGCAGTGAAATTTGTGAACTATCTTATGCTAATCTGAAAAAGCACCTAGGATTCTGTTTCAGAATTTATGATCTCATGGAAATCTGAATCTTGTCTGTGAGCTGATTACTAGAGCTTAACTGAGAAGGAATGAAATGCTATAAAGACTAAATTTGAGATCATGAGCTTTGCAATTCATTTAGTAAATAATTATTGAGCATTTATTGTGAAATAAGCATATAGTAATGTTTATTGGTAATTACTTCACAACATTTACTTTCCACAAGGGTAAAGAGACAGATAGCTAAATTACCATAATGGAATTTGTGTCACATCATTCTGTGTTAAAATCTTCTTTCAGATGCCTGTCTTTTCCTCACCTCCAGGACAGAGGCTTGCTGAGTTACCTCCACTTGAGAAGAACTAGGAGTTAGACTGAGTAGGAGGCTGAAAGGATTCTAAAGAAGATTGCTCCAGGCAAAGACAGAGTAATGTGAAACGCTGCGGGAGATGAAATCCTATGTCCTGCAGACTGTACATTCATAAATAAATAAATAAATAAATTAATTAATTAAAATTAAATAAAAAAAGAAAGACAAAGATACGTGGCCAGCTTTTGGGAGACAAGGCTGATGTTGCAGGTAGGATGAAGAAAGAATTATTTAGTATGTGAGGCTAGGAGATGTCCACTTTTGTATATTCATCCAGCAATGTTTAGTGGAAATAAACTTAGAAACATTCCTTCTGCAACTTTCAGATGATGATGCCATTAGATATACATGTTTTCAGTCCCAAAATTAAATTTTTTTTTATTCTTGTGTAAATATTAGTCAGTGGGGGTTCTTAAAACCTTTTACAATTGGAAATAGGCTTCTTTAAAAAATGGGGAGGGTTCTTCCCTTTCATCATCAATCATGCTGCTAGTACTTGAACAATCTCATATTGTACCAGGAAATAGAAATTGTGGAGTGCTGAAATGAAAACTTGGATTCTCTTCATGTGCTGGAATTAGAGGGGAGGTAGTATGTTTCATTGCTACTGTGATGTTAAAATAAAATCTGAAGTTAAAAAGAGATAGCCACCATCTGAGAACACAATCACAATTAGTGAAAATGAGGGTCCTTGTCTATTTTTCATTTCAAATCTGAAAGACAGGGAGGGAAAGACGAGGAAGTTCTTATGCCAGAACATCTCATTCTGCAGGGCTTCTAAAATTCTGGTGTGTGTATGTGTTTTTTTTTCCCCCTTCTTTTATAATAATCCACACCAGAAATGTCTCTGACAACAAATTAACATAATTCTTAAAGCTTCACTTAGAGGCATTCAGCTTGAATAGCTTTTTTCATAATTGTTCATAGAGACAATTTCCCTGATTATTTTATGATGGTTTTAAAGCTATGCCAGAAGGATAGGAATAAAATAGAATCTGTGATACTTACTCTCATATTTTAAAGCAAAGCTATGAAAATGCCACTGTAAGAATAACACAATCAGAAGTAAAAATATTAGATACTGTAACTGGTTTAAACTTGTCAGGCTTGAAACTACACCTGTTTATCTAAGCTAGTATAGGAAATACAATTCAATAAAAACCTGCCATATCTATATGAACAAATCCCACAGTGCATTTAATCCTGGCATCTACAACATTAAGTCAAAAAGAAACTTAAATGAAGCAACGGAAATGCTTGAGCATACTTTTTTGTATTTGACCTTTTATAAACACACGAACCTCTGGTTATACTCTCACCAGACCTAGAAACCATTCCATAAACATTGGAAGATAAATGAGACCCATTTTATCTTGAGCAAGCTTCCTATTTTTTCTTCACTGAACTTTCTTTTTCCTTTTCCTAGAAAATGAAATGTCTGGGTCCATTGGTTCACATTAGAAATCCTGCCCTTTATCTTTACATTATGTCTATGGTCATATCATTTTCATAAGCCAAAGAGGAGAAAGTGATGGTGGATTATAACAAAAAGATGATGTGGTGGTTTGAATGAGACTGTACCCCATAGGCTTCAAGTATTTGGACATTTTGTTCCCAGTTGGTGGCACTGTTTTGGGAAGTCTTAGAAGGTGTGGCTGTGCTAGAGGACACTCATCACTGTGGGCAGGCTTACAGAGAGTTCAAAAAGCCTTGCCAATCTCTAGTCACTCTCTCTGCTGCCTGTATAACCTTCCCTGTGTGAGTCTGAGAGCATCCAATGATATACTTGGGGGATGTAACTTATGCCTGACTCTTTGATCCCCTCAGCGGAGCACATGAGGATGATGAAGAGTCCAGGGAGGATACCAGTCTTAGCTTCAGGGGATTCGTGGGGTGTCTTCTGACAATCCATCCATCCATCCATCCATCCATCCATCCATCAATGCTGGTCTAGTGGGGGGCATTGTCCGGGATGTCTGTTGTGGTTGCTAGCTTCAAATGTGTTTGGTAAACCCAGGTCTTTCTTTTTATCCTTTTTGGTCTTATTTGAGACACGGTCTCTCTGTAGCTCCATCTGTCCTGGAACTCACTGTGTAAATTAGGCTGGCCTTGAACTCACAGAAATCGGCCTGACTCTGCCTCCCATGTGCTAGGATTAAAGGCAAGCACCACCATGCCCATGCCAGGCTTCTTTCTTTTTTTCCTTTCTTTCTTTCTTTCTTTCTTTCTTTCTTTCTTTCTTTCTTTCTTTCTTTCTTTCTTTCTTTCTTTCTTTCTTTCTTTCTTTCTTTCTCTCTCTCTCTCTCTCTCTCTCTCTCTCTCTCTTTCTTTCTTTCTTTCTTTCCTCTCTTATTGGTCTTGAACCCAGGTTTTGGTGCCATCCACTTTAACAGCAGTTGGGGTAGTCAAGATCACAGTGTGTGGTCCCTTCCAGGAAGGCTCAAAGGTCTCCTTCTGGTGGTGTGCGGCACCCAGACCAGGTTGTTACAAGGGGTAGAGTATGGAGGTGCCTCAGCAGTGGGAACAAGTGTTCCTGAGCCTTCTGCAGAGCCTGGACAGACTTGAGAAAATAATGGTTATTTATCTCAGCAATTAACTCCATTTTTAGTGTAGGACAAATGGGAGGTGGTCTTCCAAACATGATATCATAGGGAGTCAGAACTTGGAGGTGTGGGGAGTTTCTAACTCTCAGGAGGACAAAGGGAAAGAGTGTTGCCCAGTCTCCACCAGTTTCTAGGGTCAATTTGGTCAAGGTCTCCTTCAGGGTCCAATTCATTCTTTCTACCTGCCCTGAACTCTGGGGTTTATATGCACAATGTAATTTCCAGTTGGTCCACAATGCCTTAGCTAATGCCTGGATAACCTGGGCTATAAACGTGGGGCCTTTTTCTGAGCCTATAGCAATAGGAACCCGTATCTTTGGATAATCTCTTTCAGTAGCTTTTTTATCCACTGTTTGAGCTGTCTCCTTGCTTGTGGAGAAAGCCTCAGTCCATCCTGAAAAAGTATCAATAAAAAAGAAGGTACCTGTACTGAATTTCCCAGGCTTTACCCTGTGAAGTCCACTTCCCAGTTCACCCATGGGATTGTTCCTTGCTCCCGTTTTTCCAGCTGAGTGTTGACAGGTGGGCCTGGGTTGGTGGCCTGGCATGCCCAACACCTGGAAATGGTCTCTTGCAGGATTTGCGTCAGAGAGGGAATACAGTACCTTTGTATCAGCAGAGTACAGAGCTTGTTCTTGCACAGGTGGGTGCTCTCATGAAGCTGTTGGACTACCAACCATCCCCGTGATTTAGGAAGCACAAGGAGGTCACCTGACTGAATACCTTCATCCATCCTTAGTATTCAAGTGGGGAAGGCTCTGGAAGAACTCGTCATCTTCTGGCAGGTAGGTTGGTTTTTCAAGTAGGGCCAGTGTGGGAAGAACAATCAACTCCTGTGCCTGGGGTTAGGTGGCAGCTTTCCTTGCCTCCCAGTCAGCTCATCAGTTTCCCTCAGTCTCTGTGGAGTTTCCTTTCTGATGCCCTGGGCAGTGTGTGATGGCTACCTTGGTTGGCAGCCATATGGTGGCCAATAAATCCAAGATTTCCTCTTTTTTTAATAGTCTTCCCCTCTGCTGTCAGAAGGCCTCTCTCCTGATAGAGGGCCCCCTGCACATGAGCATTCACAAAAGCATAACGGTTGTCACTGTAGATGTTTACAATCTTATGGACCCCCAACTTTAATGCCTCCATGAGGGCTACAAGATCAGCTCTTTGTGTAGAAGTCCCCTGAGGCAGAGGGCTCACCCATAAATCCTTGTCAAAAGAGACTACTGCTGCCCCTGCATGCCTAGTTCCATTATGGATTGAAGCTGCTGCCATCTGTGAACAGAATAAGATCAGGGTCTTTTAGAGGGATATCTGTCAGGTTGGGCCTCAGTCCATGGAGATGGTCAAGGATCTGCAAGCAATCATACACCATCCAAATCTGAATTAGGCAGAAAGGTGGCTGGGTTTAAGGCAGAACTCATGGTAAAGATTATGCGGGGCTGATCTAGCCAGAGTGACAGATAATGGATGAGCCTGGAGTTAGGTCTGGTAGGCTCTAGAGCACCCCTTCTATGGCATTTGGGGTAGTGATGTTCAAGGACTGGCCTATTGTTAAGTTGTCTGAGTTGCTATGGTTTTTTTTTTTTTTTTTTTTTTGGTCTTTTCGAGACAGGGTCTCCTTGTATCCCCAGCTGTCCTGGAATTCACTCTCTAGACCAGGCTGGCCTTGAACTCACAAAGATCCACCTGCCTCTGCCTCCCAAGTGCTAGGATTAAAGGTGTGTGCCACAACGCCTGGCGGCTGCTATGATTTTTAAACACTTGGGCCAACCAGATGCCACTGTGTACAACTTCTTTGGTAAATTTGCCACTGGGCATTTCCAGGGTCCTAATGGCTGAGCTAAGACAGCCTTAGCTATGCCTGAGTTTTCATCCACATAAAGGTAGAATGGCTTGTCTAAGTCTGGGAGTGCCAGCACTGAGGCGGACAGTAGGGCCTTCTTGATGTCATTAATGGCCACATCTTGTTCTGGGGTCCATTCAAAGTTGTCTTCTGTTCCTCTTGTGACCTCATATAGGGGACAGGCTAGTTCAGCAAAGCCTGAAATCCACAGGCAACAGAAGCCAGCTGACCCCAGGAAATCCCTGATCTGTCTCCTCATCTTGGGGTCAGGGATGTTTAGAATTATCTCTTTCCAGACCATGGAGAGTGGCCATTTTACGTCCTTAAGCTAGAAACCCAGGTATGAGGCCTCAGTGACACAAATTTGGGCCTTCTTAGCTGACACTTTGTACCCCAACTGATCTAGCAATTGTAGGAGCTTTCTAGTGGCTCTCAGGCAGGTGTGCTCATCTACCACGGCTAGCAGATCAGCTACATACTGGAGGAGTGAGACTTCAGGGGTGGTCTGACGATACTCATGGAGATCCTGGTAGAGGGTTTCATCGAAAATGGTGGGTGAGTTCTTGAATCCTTATGGGAGCCTGGTCCAGGTGAGCTGGCCACTATACCCGTCCTCTGGGTCCTGCCACTCAAAGGTGAACAGTAGCTGACTGTACTTGCTTAGAGGAATACTGAAGAAGGCATCCTTTAAGTCCAGTACAGTGTAGACCTATCTCTCAGATGGCGATGAGCTCAGAAGAGTGTAGGGGTTAGGCACTGCTGGGTGTATGTCTTCCACCTGCTTATTGACCTCTCTCAAGTCCTGTCCTGATCTGTAGTCTGACCCTCCTGCTTTCTTGACTGGCAGGAGAGGGTTGTTCAGTGGGGACTAGCACAGTATTAGGATCCCACTACCCCTTAAGCACTGGATATGTTTCTGTATTACAGTCTTGACTTCTGATGACAAGGGATACTCTTGACTCTTATTGGGCTATCCATAGGTTTTTGTAGGAAGCTTTTCTTTTTATGCCAAAGAGGGATTTCTCGGCCCTGCTAAGGAGGATGGGGACACAGCACCCGCTTTTCAGACACTGTGGGGAGCTGGCCCCTTGGAGCAGAGACCAGCTGGCTACTTCCTGTAGCCCAACCTAAGTGGTAACTTTAACATGCTCTTAGCCTGGACCCATGAGACACGTGCTCCACTCTTGGCCATGACTTCTCACCTGTACAGAGCCTGGACAGGAATTTCAGACTGGTGGCTCATCGCCTCCCTTCAGCCTACCCACTCACAATACCAGCTCCCCAGGTTGGTGGTCCACAAAGGGAACCTTTTACCGACCCATTGGCCACCCGAACAAAATGCAGGCTTACCTTAGCCTGTATGTGCTCAATAATAAAAATAATGGCCAGGAATTCCATGATGATGTTACAATGAATTCAAATTTACTCCTTGCCACAGCTTTCTTTTATAAACCAAATGACATCAGTTCCCAGGACCAATCATAAGCCCCCCAACTCCTCACCACTGCACACCAGTGTCCCACCCAGCATCGCACACCTAGGCCATGGTACTTGCTCCTCCTTGGGGTGGGGCCAGACCCTCAGCCATGTGGTGCTAGTTGGAAATCCAGCCTGCAATTCAAGCTGGATTTCCCACATGTTTTAGAGTCATAATTACTGGTGACTGGTATTCCACTAGACCTGAGGGTTTGTCTCAGCCCATACAGTAGGGACTGTGGCCATGAGGTCTTTTAAGATATCAGATTCTAGAGGGTTTGATGTTGAATAGAGCCTAAATTCTTCCTCCAATGCCAGAATTCAAGTCATTATCTCCCCTACTAAAATAGTTTTGCCTCCTTGCCCAAAAAGTGGATGTTGACTTTCATCTTTGTCAATAGGTCTTGACCCAGTAAAGGGTATGGACAGTCTGGCATTACCAGAAATGAATGAGAGTTGATGGAGACTGTCCCATGACAGACAATATAATAACAATTAGACATGCACAACCAAACAAAATAAACATAATGAAGATACAGACAGAAACAAAACGAAAAGGTGCTGCATGGCAGGAGGGCAGCCGAAGGATTGCTTCTCCCGAAACTGAAAGGGCAGATTCTAAAAGTCCACCTACTGACCAGTGGAGAAATAGGGCATCCCCCACCTCCAGTCCCATGGAGCCCTGCTGCATCCAGCTTCTCCAGTTGGGAACACAGAACCAGAAAACCCGGGGGTATAGACCAAAAAACAGAAAAACCAGGTCCCTTATAAGAGATGGCCAGTCAGCAAAACCAGGTCCCTTACCTCATAAAGGATGGTCAGTCAGCTACAGACACATGAACTCTCGGGGAGTCATTGGTTGGGTGGGGGAGTTCTGGATGAGTCCCCCAAAAGTTAGAGTCAGGGGTCCCACCAGCTGAGTGTTGAGCCAGGCATCTTCTTTTCACGAAGTTTTAAATAAGTCAATTGAGAAGTTTATTTAGAAAAAAAGTCTAAATTGATAACCAATGCACAGGGGATGCTTCCTCACTACACACAGGTAGCGGAGCAATCCTGGGGAAATCTAAACAGTTTTTAAAGGAAAAAACACATCCTGGTGGGTCCTGGGTGAGTTATTGCAGGAGGCTATTTTAGTTAACTAACTTTATGGTTCCATTCTTCTCTTCTTATCTCAGAGAGCAGAGTAGATGGTCTCTTCTCTCGTTATTGGTCTCCTGTTATCTTACTGTTGACCCATTTGTTCTCCTGTTATTGTTGAAACCACTGGTTCAAGGGTTGGTTTGAGTAAACACCACCTGCCTGCTTTGTTCAGCTTTTTTTGCACAATGACAGTGTCTCCAAGTAATTCTAGCACAAAATAGAGTTCTTCCTTAAAAAAAGTGGAGTTTCTATATACAACCTGCTTGTTCCCTTCACTGTGATGGTCTCTAATTCCCCTGGAACCCTGAGCTCAAATAAACTCTTCCTTTTGTAAATTCCCTTGGTCATGGTGTTTCTATTGGTATCAGAGAGTAGGGTGTTGCCTGCAAAGAACCTGACCATGTGGGTGTTTGGAGAAATGTGTAAGACTTTGCAATTTGTGTGGATATTAATAGTGAATAATATACATATCTATGGTGAAAAAGAGGAAATGGGGCAGAAAGAAATGCAGAATTTATAGTTTGGATGGAAAAAGTACACTAGGAAGTTTATTGTTGGAGCCAAGGGTTGTGTTGAAGAGAGAATTCCTTTGATAAGGAGATTAAAGTGATTATGGAGAGGCCTAGAGATTTACAAGTAAACCGTGGAAAGTGTACCTTTGGGACAAGACCACACCCACTCAAGGCTCCAACTTGTGAAAGAAAATGCTGCAAGGATTGTCTATTTCAAGAAATTCACAGCAGAGAAAAACTGTGAATGTGGTCAAAGCAGGCCAGGGTCCATCCCAAAGTTGCAGAAAAACACTTACAGTGTCATTCACATGGTGCTGGCTTTAGAAGCATGAAAGATGCAAGACTGAAGGGGTTATCAGTTCTTCTTCCATGGATTCGAGGAACTGCTGAGGTGCCCATGGCCAGGCAGAATGGTTAGAAGTGGAGACATCAAGAAGATATTCGAGTTGTCAGAGCTGTGAGATATTTGCCAAGGAGAGCTGCATACAGGGAGTGGTACCATCCCAAGAAAGAGATGTATGGTGCATGCAAAGCTGGAAGAGCTGAGCCATCTAAGCCCTTTGGAAGTAAATTCCCGGCAGTCACCCTTGGAGCTACTGGATTTTGTGTTTGCCCTACTGGTTTCAGGTCTTCTTTTGATCCAGCGTTTCCTCACTACGTCTCTACTCCTCCATTTCATAATGGAAATATGTATTTGGTTCCACTGTAGAAGTACAGAATTTGTCTTTTGATTTTATAGGGACTTACAGCTAAGAGATTGCTCTGAGCCTCATAATAGACTTTGCACTGCAGACTTTTAAATAACATTGAGATTGGTAAATACTACAGGGACTTTTATGATTGAACTAAATGTATTTTGCATTTTATTTGGTCATGAGTCTATGGGGGTCACAGAGTGGAATGTGGTGATTTGAATGAGACTGTTACCCCTAGACTCCAAGTATTTGGACATTTTGTCCCCAGTTGGTGGTGCTGTTTTGGGAGATCATAGAAGGTGTGGCCATGCTGGAGGAAGCTCATCACTGGGGTTGGGCTTAGAGGGTTCAAAAGCCTTGCCAATCTCCACTCATTCTTTGCTTCCTTGCCTGCTTGAAGATGTGAACCTCTTTCTGCTCCTGCTCTGGTGTCTCCTACCACCTCACCTCCCTGCCAAGATGGATTCTAATTCTCTTGGAACTATAAGCTCCAATAAACTTTTCCTTTTATAAGTTCCCTTGGTTGTGGTGTTTCTATCACAGCAACAAAGAAGTGACTAATACAGGTGACAACAAGCCAAATACAGACTGCTGTCTGAGTTTAGTTTGTTGTCTCCATGTACAAATTTTATCCCCAGTATAATGTTATTGAGAGGCAAAATTGTTATGAGGTCATTAAGGAAAGAATGGTTCTGCTCTTTGGGGACAAAGCTAATTCCCACAGAGGTGAGATCCCCCCTCACAGAACTTGATTAGTTACCATGAGACTACATTATTACCAGTATCGTGCACTGCCAACCTTCTTGCTTTGCCTCCACTGTATTTATCCATCACATATAGTTACCTGATCTTGAACTTCCAGTGTCCCAAACTGAGAACCATACTACCCCCTTCCTTTATGAATGCTTCAGTTAGGTATTGTCTAAGAGCAACAGAAAGCACACTGAGATGCATCTCTCAAGTACCATATCCTTGTATGTAATGTTAACAATCAGACATCTTTATAATGTATTAGAAATCAGAATGGATGGAAATTTCAAACTACTTCCAATGCTGGAGAATGTACTATTAATAGAGAAATTAGCAGTGTGGGTCAAAGCTCCTGTGAAAAATAGTTGGCATATAAAAACTATAAACATTGTTAATGATTATAATTATTGATGTTAACATAATTAAATACCTGGAAGTCATTTTTTGTAGACTCAATAGCAGTAATAATAGTAATTGTGATGGTAATAACTCACCATTCTGACAAGTTAGTGTGGATTTGCAACTATTCAAACCACTTTAGATGTATATACCATTTGGACCATAAAACACCAATAGAAATAGGTAAATCACTGTCTTTATTTTATATATTACAAAACAATGTAAAGAGCAAAGAAGTAACCTGTCTTAGGATATACAGCTAATTACTGAGGAAGTTATCTGCTACCATATTGCATTCTTTAGTATAAATATAAAATAAAATCAGCTATTTCAAAAATATGAAAAGATAAAGGCCTTTAAAAACTAGCAGAATAAGATGGGCATGGTGGAACATGCCTATAGTCCCAGTGCTTGGAAGGCAGAGGAAGGCCTGTGAGTTCAAGGCCAGCCTGGTCTACATAGTGAGTTCCAGGACAGCTGTGGCTACAGGGAGAGCCTGTCTCAAAAGGACAAAAAAAAAAAAAACAAACAAACAAAAAAACGAGAGCAGGGCATGGTGGCACATACCTTTAATCCGAGGACTCAGGAGGCAGAGGCAGGCTGATCTCTATGAGCTCAAGCCCAACCTGGTCTACTTAGTGAGTTCCAGGCCAGCTGGGGCTACAGCTATCTCAAAAGGACAAAAAAAGTAGCAGAATAAAGGCTGGAGAGATAGCACACTGGTTATGTGGTTAAGAGCACTTTCTGCTCTTACAGAGGACCTGAGTTTGATTTCCAGCACCCAAGTGGTATCTAACAACCATCTGTAATTCCAATTCCTGAGAACAGGGACATTCCCTCTTGTGACTTCCGTGGTCATTGCATGGCATGGGTGCAACTACCCACATGGAGGCAATACACTCATACACATAAAATAAGAATATTTTTTTAAAACACTACCAAAATAAAACAATTAGAAATTATGTATAAAATGTAGCTAACAACATTTCAGAGGTATTTAAATTCTTGAGAAACTGAGAGAAATCACAGAGGCAGAGTAAAGACAGAACTGGAAATACAAATGTCGGGCTCACTCTAAAGTTTTGCTAAACTAAGATGATTTACTGAACTCAGTAAAAGAGTCTTTGGATTTCATACCAGTTATGGGACAAATAGCAAGATTTTGGAACTCATATAAAGGGTTAATAAAGTTGCTTACATAAAGCTAGATGTTGCAAAAATCTACAGGTGCAGTAAAATAGTATGTGAGAAAAAACAACATTGTTAAGAAAGGAGAAAGCAGGAAAAAATAGAATTTATACAAGACCTACATGCAAAATACATTTCACCTAGTAATTTCAAGTCATATATACAATGAAAATTCTAATTCATACCTCATGCAAGATTTAAGAGAAAAAAAGATTGAAGAATCAAAGGCAAATATTCTTTAAAAAGGTTTACATACATGCACACACAGATGCACAAACATACACTCACACACATACACCAAAGAAAGGAAACACTAATGGCTCCTAGGATTCTCAAAGGAAAAAGTTATCCACTCTATGAAGGAAAATAAAAATGTCTATTCTTAGACATAGAATCCATGTATACAGATGCAGATATTAATGACTTGATTTCCAAAGTACAAATCCACTCATTTCCTTATTTTAGGAATTTGATGGGAGTATCTATCTATCTATATATCTATCTGTACTTCAAAAATGTCTTAAAAGGCTTAGAGTCTTTCATCATTATTTGATATACAAATAATCAGATTTAGGATGCTCAAAAAATTATAGACAGCATAAATAAAGTGAAATTTTAAATAGAATCATCATATAAACACTAAAGGAGAAAAAGATTAAGAGAAAATTATAAAAGCATCTGGAGAAACAGAAATAAAATTCAACTAAGAAGATACTTAGTAGAACTTAGAGAACTGAAAAATGTGTTCAAATTGATAAGATAAAAGTTAATCCCATCATAATCATTTACAAATTAAGATAAATTATAAAATGTTTATAAAACACTTGCTTTTATTTTACTTTTTAAATAAAACTCATGGCAGCAGCTCAACCAGCATTTTGAAAATTTAATATTCTAACACTGTAAAATCCATACAAATATGAATTCAATGCCTGTGTGCTGAGAAAAGATGGTAGAAAAGATAAAATTCTCTTTGCCTTGGGGCTGGAGAGATAGCCTAGCGGTTAAGAGCACCGACTGCTCTTGCAGAGGACCCAGGTTTGATCCCCAGCACCCACATGGTGGCTGAGAACAGTCTGTAACTCCAATTCCAGGAGAATTACAATTCCAGGGGAATCCAAGACCCTGTTCTGACCTCCGCGGCATTGCACAACACGGGTGCACAGACCTGCATGCAGACAGTACATTTATGCACATAAATAAATAAATAAATAATCTTAAAAAAATTCTCTTTGCCATAATGACGATGAAATTTTCTATAAGAATATAAAATTTACCATAATCAATAAAAGCACTATAATTAATAACACACAATAGTTTCAAACTTACCTCAAATACTTCAGACAGTGTTCATTGTTATTGTATAGTATGGTGATACAGGCACAGTACAAACTGCATTCTATGAGTTCAGCAGAGGGCTTCAATGAGATTTCTCAATGCAATGCGTGTGAGTAAATCACAATACCGTCACTAAAGTATGTTTAAAAGTTTCAGGAAACATTCATTTTGATTTTAAGAAAAAGGAAAAAATCTCCACAGAAAAATATGACTTGAGAAATGAATTATAAATCTTTTACCACTTAATAGATGACAAACCATATTAACAAAGTCACATATAAATGAATTTACAGTTAAAAAGTCACAGTGGATGTGGGGGAATTTCTGCCATAAACGTATTTGGAGTTTCAGAAGAAAATAAGAAAATGAAACAAAAGGAAATTTGAAATGATCATGGGTGAGACATAAAGGGTAAGGAAAGATCAACTGAATATTAACCACTAAATATTTTAAATAAAATTAAAATAAAGGAAAAATTCATATCTATCCTGATCATAGAAAGACTTTTGAAACCAAAGGGGGGGGGATACCTTTGTCATAAAATTTAAAAATACATTTGTGCTAGATAGCTTTAGTGTCAACTTGACACACCTGGGTTGAGGGAGCCTCTATTGGGGAATTTGTTCCATTGGACTGGCCTGTGGCCACATCTGTGGAGTATTGTCTTGACTGCTGAGCAATGTGGGAGGGTCCAGCCCACTGTGGGTGGTGCCACCCCTGGGCAGGTTGTTATGTATAGTATAAGAAAGCAGGCTGGGAATGGGTCAAGAGAGCAATCCAGTAAGCAGCATTCCTCCATGAGCTGTGCTTCAGCTCCTGCCTCCAGGTTCCTGCCCTGAGTTCCTATGCTGGGCTTCCTCAGTGATTAACCCAGGAGATGTGAGCCAAATAAACCCTTTCCTCCCCAAGTTGGTTTTGGTCAGAGTATTTTGTCACAGCAATTGAAGAGAAACTAGAACAACATTCAATGTGTAAAAAAAATGATGTAATTGATGATTTCTTGAGAAAAATTATGGGAATTGAATTGACAATGGTACAAACATCTTTAAAGTTGGAAGAGAAATAACTCCAAACTTACTTTTATTCTTTGTGGTGTTGGAGATTAAACCTAGGGCCTAGTAGATACTTGACAGGAGCTGCTACATCATGTAGCTCTGGCTGGTCTCCAACTCCAGATCCCCCTGCCTCTGCCTCTGTGTTAAAATTATAGGATGTAATACAAATCCTGAGGGCCAACCTACATTTCTATCCTGATAGCAAACATCTTTTTAAAAGGAAAATATAAAAATAACAAGAAATCAATCAATTTTACCAGGAATGCTGCATAGATGATACTGAAGAGGAAATTGTCACCATTAAGTGATTCAGAATGGGAGCCTTAGAAAAACAGATTGGTAACTAAGCCTGGTGGTGCATGCCTTTAATCTCAGCACTTGGAAGGCAGAGGCAGGCGGATCTCTGTGAGTTCAAGGCCAGCCTGGTCTACACAGTGAGTTCCAGGACAGCTGGAGCTACAGGGAGACCCTGTCTCAAAAAGACCAAAAAACAAAAAACAAAAAACAAACAAACAAACAAAAAACCCACCAAAAACAACCCTAGAAAAACAGATTGGGCATATATGTCAAAGATTTTAAATTAAGTTGGATACAAACAAATAATATTTTAGAAAAGGTTGGCCTTATTAAAGTCCTGTGTGGTGCTGGTTGATAGCACTCATTTCTAAGGAATCATCTACCATGCTCTACCCCACCACCACAGGGCACTTCTAAGACATCATGAAGGTGAACGACTTTCCTGGAATCTCTTGCAATGATGTCTGTCTAGTGGATTAAACCTAAGTTGTTCATTGTGGCTTGCATTAAGTAAATGCCTCAATGTCACTCTGGATTCTGCTATTTGGTATTTGAATTTGTTAAATGTACATATTCCCCAGATGAAATCCCATTCCATAGGCCCTAGTGAATTCTAAGTCTGAAGTCATACTTCAGAGACAATGACATACAAAAATTTGACCTTTCAACTTAGTCCAGGGAAAGCAAAACTACCAAGGTCCAGCCCATTTATTCATTTCACTATGAGTTAGAACCAAAATATAGATGCCAGGAAACATTCAGCTCCAAATTTAAAGAATGCTACAAAGTTAGTTCTATTGTCCTTTTCCTTTAAACATGATTTATAAAATTAAAAATTTGAAAACTTTACTAAAATGGCTCACATACAAGAATATAATTATATTTTTCTATAAAATTGAAACATTTTTCTATAAAATTGAAACTCAAACATTAGCTTACTGGATATTTCAAATAAATAATTTATGAAGAATCTGAAAAGGCCACTAAAAATTTATTTCAAACATCTAATTCAGAATATTAGTAATGTATCATCTGGATTATATCTTTTCATATATGCTTTAAGTCACACACACATATATAATACATAAACTATAAATATATTCTATTATGGGAAGACTAGGGCAAGATATTTCATATGAAATAAATGTCTTATAAAATTATTAAGTTAAATGAATTTGATAGATGAGAAATAGATAATGACACTTTGACAAAAGAAATGAAATATATATTAATAAGATTTATATAGTGGGAGAAAGACTCTTTTTCTTCAGTAATGTAGTCATTGGTAATTTGGGGATAGTACAATAAGAAGGGCTTATCTAAGCAATCTTAATTAAACTCTTGGGTCATACAGACACACACACACACACACACACACACACACACACACAAATCCAGACATGAAAATCAGAGTCTTGTTGGAAAAAGGTGGGATTTCAAGGGAAGAGGGAGAATGACAAGAAAGGGTGCTATACTCAGTCATTTAAATTAATTAAATTTAGAAACTATCTTACAGTTTGCTTTATCACTATGCTTTGCCCTTACTGAAAATGTTAGTAAATAATGAGAGAAGGTCATCTTCTGTGGGTACCTACCACTTCTTTAAGATAATAGAAAGAGGTAATGAATACGAATATAACTTTGAATTTATAAATCCATGAACTGTATGGCTCAGAAATTATAGCCCAAGTAGAAGTATTATAAGATTTAGCTTCAATCTAGATTCCAAGTCTGTTATTCATTTCCTCCACTTCCCATTAATGTATGTATGTATATGTATAATAATAATTATAGAAGAGCTAATGAATTTGAGAGAGAGTGGTAGGGGGACACCAGAAGTTGGAGAGGGGAAAGTAGGGGCTGGAAATGATGCAAATGCAGTACTTATGTATGAAATTCTCAAAAAATGAAAAAAAATGTGCTAGAAACCTCAGTTTTAAAAGAGGAAGATGGGAAAATGCCTGAAGTTAACTACAAAAAGCCAGGCTTAACCCACATAAACATGGTTAGTAAAGAACCTATATGGTGAAGGACGTTTTCTGTGCACCTTTTTAAAATGAGGTGAGGACTTTTATGATAGGGACAAATGACTTTTACCTAAACTTGGAGCCAAAAAGTTAATGTTCTCAGCTTGGTTATAATGTAGACAAGTTCACTGGGCCTGGAGCTCTTCTTGTAATCTAAACATAGCTTTAATTCCTCATGAAATTTCCTTGCTTGGCTTACTTGTGTATGGGTGTCTGTGTAGGTAGCGAATAGCAAGGAAGATATGAATATTATTCCATTTGTGTTGTAAGCAATAGATGGGATTTAACTGGCGATGTCTATTTATGCTTGTGCATGTCTTGATCTAGGCCTAAGGCTCAGAAATTTCAAAATTCTCTGATAACATAAAGACCAGACATTTACTTCCCTATTTCATGCTGCATATCTTTTAATAAAAGGATGAGTGAGCCCTTCCATGTTTGGGAAAACTGTTTTGAGAGAATTATATAGGAACAGGTTCTAAGCAGGTCCACTAATTAGCCTGAAAATGGATACTAAGACTTGGGTTGTTTTGTATTGGGGCATAATTGTAATGTAGAATCAAATAAATAGTAAATACCACAATGCAATAAATAACATCTGAATACTCCCCTCCATTTTCCTCATAACCTGTATTTCATACTGAATGCTGTTTTCATCATTGGTAAACATATTCAAATTACCCTTAATATTTCATGCAGTGTTTAGAAGGATGTCACTATTGTAGATGTTTTTTACAACAGTTGGCAAGGATCATAGGCCACTTGTCTCTTCTGTCTCCCATAGTTTTGCAAAATGAGTAATTACTTTTTATTTTCTAAAACATCTCAAAAATACATATTAAAGAAACCTGTTTATGATACACGACAGATCTGATTTTTAAGCCTGTGACCATATCTATATGGTTTTATAGGCTTAAAGGGTGTAAAAATAATTTATTGACCCTGCAGTTTTCTCACACTATTAGAATGTAAAGCACTATTTCCTCTGGCCAGGCAGGGCTGTGAAGTTATGAATAGTAAATATGGAATGTCACATATGCCCAAATTCTCACAAGTGAAAGCTGATTAACCATGGATAACAGTAAAGGGTTGGGGGGGGCATCAAAGAAAGCTGTGACTACTAGAGCAACGTTTATGAATTTAGAACAAATTCTGAGCTAAAAAGAAAGAAAGAGAGCAAGACCAGCCTTAAAGTGGTATGACCCAACTCCATAAGACATGCCAGTGTGATTCTTATTCCAATCATGCAGACATAATTATTGATTTGACACATGCATTCTGGAGTAAACTGCACATAGTGTTTCTAATGAATATTTTATTTCATTTTAAAAATAATTTTAAGTAAAATTAAATTAAATAATAAGTATAAAATACTTAAAATGTACTGCACACTCAGTAGTATACAAATGTAGATGGTACTGTTTTTATTTTTATTTTTGTATTAATTACATAGGAATTCAAGGAATGGATTTAGATAACATTTTTAGTTATTTATTTTATTTTTTTAGATAACATTTTTATACAATTTATTCAAGTATCTGCCACATAAATTCTTCATAAAATTACACCATGTTATTTTAATTTAATTATTACTATTATCTCCATTTGAAGATGACATGAGATAGTTTTGCTTAAAGTGGAGAAAATATTAAATTGAATATTCGATAAGAAACTTCTTCTGTCTGACATCTAATGCAGTTATTTCTATTTAAAGGACTCTCTCAATACTTCTGTATATCAGATCCATTATTTTAGAAAATGAAGAATACAATTTGAAATGCTCATATACTATGTACAGATACTCATTCAAAAATAATGCTTTTCTGTCTACTTTGTGCCAGACACTATTCTAGGCACTGAAATTAAATAATGAACAAAACAAAGAATGAGTGAAATAAATCCTGAGTCAAAAGTAGTAGCAACAAAAGCAGGGCTCCTGTCCTTCCTAACTTCACCAACTCACATAGAAAGAGTTCCTTTAGGATCTTCTTGCATAAATGCCCTTAGATGGTGTATCTTGCATAGTTGTACATAAAATGTTAAACATTTTGTACTTCATCCAATAGTGTAGAAAATTTAAAAAAGTATTTAATTGGGCACAACTGGGAACATATTAGATTTACTTTTCAAAAACAGACCTTTCGTTCCCATGTTTAGAAACTGGAAAAGGAGAGTAAGTAAGTGTGGGAAGATGGGAAAACCACTGTGTGTTCCATGTGATAATTTATGGAAACTTGGACCAGTGTTCTGGGTCCATATCTGCAAAGTAGATAAATCATGGTGAAATTAAGGAGTTGTCATATCACACTAAGATGGGAATGAATTGTATTTGTAACTACTCTACAGCACTATAATATCTAGCTGTTTACAAGAATGAGATCACTCAGAAAATCTAATGTGAAAATAGAATTCCTATGGTAGTAACTAGAAGAGATGAAACTTTTCACATTTGGCAAGGAAGTTGAGCTTGCAGGGAAAACAGAAAATATAGATCTGAGATCTCCCGAGACCAGCTGAGGCAAGCACAGGTAGGTAGGCAGCAGCTGTGTGCTTCAGCAAGGCTGATTGTTGATTGATCTAATATAGTTAATCCGTTAATCCAGTTGTCTTTGGATTAAATGGCTTTTGTGGCTGTGGGGGTGGAGATATCCTCCCAGCTGGTATAAAAGGTAGGGCTGTGTGAGTCTCGAGATTGGAGATCTCCTGAGACCAGCTGAGGCAAGCACAGGTGCCAGGGCATGGGTTAAAGAGCCCACCCACAGTCCTGAGTTCCCCCCCAGCCCCCCGCCAACTGGGATTATGAAGGCATCTGAAGAAGGCAAGCAAAGCAAGCCTTCAACCCAGTGAAGAGGCATTTAGGACTTACATTGGAATACAGGCAAAGAGAAGCTCATATGCCAGGACCACGAAGAAGAGACAACACGGGAAAGGGGCAGGATAATCCTGCATCAAGCTCTACCAACCCTGTGGAAGATTGCTACAGTGGGATCCCCCTGGGGATGGCCCAGGACACAGATATCAGAAACACAATTGGGAACATATTTAAAGAACTACAAGATTATAAAGAGCAAATCAAAGAACTAAGAAAAGAGAATGAAGAACTCAAGAAGGACCTAGAGAGAGAGAATGACAAACTCCGGAAGGAACTGGAAACACTGAAAAGATCCCATGCTGAAAAAGATAAGGAAACCAACCAGCAAAGGAACCAACCAGTGAAGCAAAGAGCTATAGGAAGAGTTGAGAAGTCCAAAAAGAAGAAGAAATACTAAAGAAATCACAGATGAATGAAAAAGAAATCAAACACTCATCCAATCAACAGGAAGGAATGGGAAAAGCCTCAGAAGCAGAATGGAGGAAGCAGAACAAAGAATATCAGACCTGGAAGATAACACAGAACAACTAAAAACCTCAAGGAAGATTATGAAAAATTTAAAAATACACACAAAAGTGGAACAACCAGGAACTGTGGGACACTATGAAAAGATCAAACCTCCACATCATAGGAGTAGAGGAAGGAGAAGAATACAAGAGAATTGTATTGATCTTCAACAGAATAATAGATGAAAACTTCCCCAAACTAAAAAAGACAAACCAAAACAATACAAGAAAAAAAGCCACAAAAAAAAAAAAAAAAAAATAAAAAAAAAATTCTCCATGCCACATCATAGTTAAAATGCTAGACACCCAAAAACAAAGACAAAATCCTTAAGGCCACAAGAGAAAAACAACTGACCTATAAGGGGAAACCTATCAGAATTACAACTGACTTTTCAATGCAAACTATGAAAGCAAGAAGAACCTGGAGCAAAGCAGTCCCATCTAAAGGACAATAGGTGCCAATCCAGGTTACTATACCCAGCAAAAATGTTGATTATAATTGAAGGAGAGAGAAAAACCTTCCATGACATAAACAAGATGAAAGAATACATGTCCGGAAAACCAACCCTTCAGAGAATACTTGAAGCAATTCAAAGAAACAGAAGAAAGGAAACCATCCTCAGGCACCTAGAAAGAGGAATCAATAAAAGCATAACTGCAGAAGTAGAAACCAAACCCAAATGCAATGGATACAAGGCAAAAGCGCAACACAAACCTATCAGTCATAACAACCTTTAAATATTAATGGACTAATTCCCCAATCAAAAACATAGACTGGGAGATTGGATTAGGAAAGAGAATACATCGATTGCTGTCTAGAAGAAACACATCTTACCTTCAAGGACAGGCACCACCTTAAAAATAGAATGGAAAAAAATATTCCAAGCAAATGGTACCAAAAAAAGCAGGTGTTTGCTATTTTAATATCAGACAAAAATGGACTTCAAAGTAAAAGAAATCAGAAGAGACAAAGAAGGCCATTACATTTTTATCAAAGGAACAATTCACCAAGAAGTTTTCACAATCATGAATATATATGCCCTGTATTAGTCACTTTTCTGTTGCTGGGATAAAACACCATGGCCAAGGAACTTATAAAAGGAAGAGTTTATTTGAGCTTATGATTGACGGTTCCAGGGAATTAGAGTCCATTGTGGTGGGAGGCATGGTGGCTGGAGCTGGAGCAGCATGCCGAGTGTCACATCTCTCAATGAGCACAGGAAGCCAAGAGAGAAAGAGTGACTGGAGACCACAAAGCTTGTTAAACTCACTAAGCCTGCCCCCAATAACGTACTTCCTCTAGCACGGCCACACCTTCTAAGACCTCCAAGAACAGTGCCACCAACTGGAGACAAATGTCTGAACACTTAAAGCCTATGGGGGACATTCATTCAAACAACCACATGCCCCAAACTCACCAAATTTTATATAGACAATTGTCCAGGACCACAAGTCACACACTAATCCCAGTACACTCATAGAGGGAATCGCCACTTAGATACCTTTTGAGTCCTGATGTCAACAGGCAAAGAATAAACAAGAGAGACATCTGAACCAAATGATTTATACACCAAATGGACCTTATAGACCTCTACCAAATATTCCACCCTAATACCAGAGAATACACTTTCTACTCAGCACCCCATGAACATTCTCCAAAATCGACCAAATACTGGGACACCTCCACAAATACAAAAATGTTGAAATACTTTCATGCTATTCTTCAGACCACAGTGCAATAAAGCTCAACACCAACAACTAGGATAAGCCCTACTGCCTACAAAGAACACATGAGACTAAACAACATACCCTCTTGAATAATGAATGGGTCAAGAAGAGATAAAGAAAGAAATAAAAGCATTCCTGAACTGAATGACAATGACAATACAACACACAAACCTATGGGATACCTTAAAAGCAGTCCTAAGAGGGAAGTTTATAGCCTGGGTGCCTACATTAGAAAAACAGAAAGAGCACAAGTGAATGATCTAACACTACAGCTAAAAGCACTGAGAGGCAACAACAGATGAACCCTAAATGCAACAGACAGGAAGAAATAACAAAAATCAGAACAGAAATCAATGAAAAGAAACAAAGAAAACAATACAAAAAAATCAATGAATCCAAAAGTTGGTTCTTTGAAAGAATAAACAAGATAGACAGACCTCTAGCCCAGTTAACCAAAAAGAAAGAAGAACAACTCCAAATCAATACAATCCATGATGAAAAGGGAAATTCAACAACAGACAAGGAAAAGATCCAGAAAAATCATATGGGAATATTTCAAGAACAGATACTCTACCAACTTTGAAAACCTAGAAGAAATGGATGAATATCTGAAATCCTGGGAATCACCAAAGTCCAACTAAATGAGATCCACAGCTTAAACAGATCCATAATACATGAAGAAATTGAAGATATAATAGGAAACCTCCCAACTAAAAAAAGCCCAAATTTATGCATTTCATTCAAATAAGTGATCTATGTTTTGTGTGATTTCCTAAACATAATTGTGGATTATTAAAAAAAAGTAACTCCATAATTACATTCCTAACTAGAATTAGTATGTCTGTTTTTGTATCTTTATGCTGTATTTTAACACTTTGTATTACTTAGGTTATTTTGCTTTGGTTAAAAATGGCTCAAGTAGAAAAGCGGTCCCATTCATATTAAGACAGTGTACAAAACTGTAAATAAAATGTGTACAGTGAAAAACTAAAAAAAACAAAAAAATTACCAAAGAATGCACAAAATTAATGTTTATTTCACCTTTCTGTCATATTCCTGGATCCTTCACCAATGTTACATGAGGAAAAAACAAAAGCAAAACAAATGAAAAACTGAAATCAGAATCACTAATGGTATCAAGTAGGGAAACAAATAAATTAAAATCTAGCAGCCATCAGCAAGAATATAGCAAAGACAATGCTGTAAAAAGAAACAGAAAAATTGCTAGAAAACTGGTTCCTCATCATACTCTCAAACCAGCAAAATATGCTCCTGTATAAAGTGGAACAGAAACAGAATACTTTTCCTGCTAAGGTATAGAAATGCAAGTTCTCTTTGAATATTGTGGAAAGTTTGAAACCCCAAACTCTGAAGGTGATAGAAGAAAAAGTTGGCAGCAGACTACAAGACATAGGCCTAGGAAAAGACTTCCTAAATGAGACAGCAGCTGTGCAAGAATTAAGGTCAACAATTGACAAATGGGACCTCATTAAATTCAAAAGCTTCTGTACATCAAAACAATCAAGGAAGTGAAAAGAAATCCCACAGAGTGGGAGGAAACCTTCACTGCAGATATATCTGACAAAGCATTGATTTCCAGAATATATAAACTACTCAAAAAACAAAGAAGAAAGAAAACAAATGACCCACTCAAATAGATGGAGCAAAGAACTGAAAAGAGACTTCACAAGTGAGGAATTAGGATGGCTGAGAAACACCTTAAGAAGTATTCAATATCACTAATCATTAACGAAATGCAAATCAAAAAACCACTTTAAGATTCATCTTACTCCAATAAGACTGCTAGGATCAAGAAAACAAATGATCCAAGTGCTGGAGAGGTTGTGGGGAAAGGGGAACACTCATCCACTGCTGGTGGGAATGTAATCTCGTACAACCACTCTGGAAAGCAGTGTGTGGAGAACCCTTGGAAGACTTGGAATGAACTTGCCACCTGACCCAGCCATACCACTCCTGGCATGTACCCTCAAGACTCACCCACCACAGAGATACATGCACAGCCATGTTTATTGCAGCTCTCTTCACAATAGCAAGGAAGCTGGAACCAACCCAAATGCCCTCAACTGATGAGTGGAATAGAGAAAATGTGGTACATCTACACAATGGAGTTCTATGCAGCAGTAAAGAAAGATGACATTATGAACTTTTGCAGGTAAATGGATGAGCTAGAAGATATTAATTAAGTGAAAGTAACACAGTCCCAGAAAAAACAAACGACGAATGGTATCCCTCATCTGTGGATGCTAGTGCCAATTACCTAGTTGTAAGTATTTCTTTGTGTAGGGCCCCCTGAGCTTTTGTCGAAAGCATTTGGGTGTAATGCATATTGGAAACAATAACAACAACAGAAAGGACTGCATCAAAGAACTGACTGAAACAGTGAACTTCTGCTTCAAAAACAGTCAAACTTCCTCATGGGAGAATATTGAGAAAGACTAAGAAAAGAGATAAGCATGTTTGGCAGAATGCTGAGCTCTGGTGGGGTGGGGAAATGGGCGGAACATGGGTCTAGATTTGTTTAAAAAAATAAATTTATGTAATAAATAAATAAATAAAAATATTCATGAAGAACCTAATCCTAGTTATATTCTGTGTGGAAACCTATTAGATCTTGAGTAAGAAAATTATTAAAAAAAAAAAAAAGAATAAACAAGATAGACAGACCTCTAGCCCAGTTAACCAAAAGAAAGAAGGAACAACTCCAATAATACAATCCATGATGAAAAGGGAAATATCACAGACAAGACAAGGAAAGATCCAGAAAAATCATATGGGAATATTTCAAGAAACCTATACTCTACTAACTTTGAAAACCTAGAAGAAATGGATGAATATCTGAAATCCTGGGAATCACCAAAGCCCAAGCAAATGAGATCCACAGCTAAACAGACCTATAATACATGAAGAAATTGAAGATTAATAAAAAAACCCCAACTAAAAAAAGCCGCAGGTCAGATGTTTCACGGCAGAATTCTATAAAAACATTTCAAAAAGACCTACAGACCATTACTACTGAAACTGTTTAGAAGACAAATCAGAGGGAATTCTCCCAAATTCCTTCTGTGAAGCCAGCATCACTCTATTACCAAAACCAGGCAAAGATACACCTAAAAAGGAGAATTATAGACCCATCCCCTAATGAAACACAGATGCCAAAATTCTAAACAGGGATACTGGCAAATCGCATACAGACACACAATCAAGAAAGTCATCCACATCACCAAGTTGATTCATACCAGAGATCCAGGGATGGTTCAACATACGAAAATCATAACATCATCAAACACATACGGATGACAGAGAAAAACCCACACAGTCATCTCAATTGATGGTGAAAAAGCCTTTGACAAAATCCAGCATCCCTTCATGCTTAAAGTCCTAGAAGGAATTGGATTGGAGTGATTCATTACTCAATGTAATCAAAGCCATATACAGGAAACCCACAGCCAATACCATCCTAAATGGGGAAAGGACAGAAACATTCCTTTAAAAGGTAGGAACTCAGCAAGCTGCCCCCTGTCACCACTCCTCTTCAATATAGTGCTTGGAAAACACTTGCTAGAGGAATAAGGCAAGAAAAGGAAAATTAAAGGAGTACTAATTGGAAAAGAGGAAATCCAGCTATCCCTATTTGCTCGATGATATGATTGTTTACTTAAGGGATGCTAAAAACTCCACCAGAAAACTCCTAGAAATGTATATAACAGCTTTAAAAATTGGCAGGGTACAAAATGAACCTAAAAAAAATCAATGGCCTTTCTTTACACCAAGAACAGCAACTGGAGAAAGAATTCAAAGAGCCTTCCCACTCATGATAGCCACAAAAACAATAAAATACCTAGGAACAACCTAACCAAAGACACCAAAGATGGTCTACAACAAAAATTAAACCTTTAAAGGAAATTGAAGAAGACATTAGAAAATGGAAAAAACCTGCCATGCTCAGGGATTGGGAAATTAACATTGTAAAAATGTTCCATTTTACTGAAAATCTTGTATAGATTTAATGCAATTCCAATAAAAATCCCCAAGAGTTCTTCACAGGCTTGGAAAAAAAAAGTCCTTAAATTCATTTGGAAAAATAAAAGACCCCAAAAAGCCAAAATGACCCTGAGCAAAAAGAGCTACACAGGGGGGATCTCTTATGCCAGACTTCAAAACTACCTACAGGGCTATATTCATAAAACAGCCTTGTACTAGTACAAAAACAAACCTGTTGACCAATGGAACAAAACTGAAGATCCAAATCTGAGCACATAACAATTTCAGCCATCTTATATTTGACAAGGGGCCAAGAAGACCACAATGGAGAAAAAGACAGCATCTTCAGCAAGTGGTGTGTGGCAAAACTGGATCACACTTGTAGAAATGAATGAAAATTAACCCATACCTCTGCCCTGTACAAAATCAACTCCAGATGGTTAAAGACCTCAACATGAAAACCCCAAACTCTGAAGGGTGATAGAAGAAAAGTTGGCAGCAGACTATAAGACATAGGCCTAAAAAAGTCTTCCTAAATCAGACAGCAGCTGTGCAAGAATAAGGTGGACAATTGACAAATGGGACCTCGTTTTTAAACTCAAAAGCTTCTGTACATCAAAAAAACAATCAAGGAAGTGAAGAGAAAATCCCACAGAGTGGGAGGAAACCTTCACTGCATAAACATCTGACAAGCATTTTATTTCCAGAATATATAAACTACTCAAAAAACAAAGAAGAAAGGAAACAAATGACCCACTCATTAGATGGAGCAAAGAACTGAACAGAGACTTCACAAGTGAGGAAATTAGGATGGCTGAGAAAACACCATTAAAGAAGTATTCAACATCACTAATCATTAAGGAAATGCAAATCAAAACCACTTTAAGATATCACTCTTACTCCAATAAGACTGGCTAGGATCAAGAAAACAAATGGATACAAGTGCTGGAAGAGGTTGTGGGGAAAGGGGAACACTCATCCACTGCTGGTGGGAATGTAATTTCGTACAACCACTCTGGAAAGCAGTGTGGAGAACCCTTGGAAGACTTGGAATGAACTTGCCACCTGACCCAGCCATACCACTCCTGGGCATGTACCCTCAAGACTCACTCCACCGCAGAGATACATGCATGTTTATTGCAGCTCTCTTCACAATAGCAAGGAGCTGGAACCAACCCAAAAGCCCCTTAACTGATGAGTGGATAGAGAAAATGTGGCATATCTGCAGAATGGAGTTCTATGTAGCAGTAAAGAAAGATGACATCATGAACTTTGCAGGAAAATGGCTGGAGCTAGAGGACATCATGCTGAGTGAAGTAACACAGTCCCAGAAAAACAAACGATAAATGGTATCCTTCATCTGTGGATGCTAGTGCCAATTACCTAGTTGTAAGTATTTCTTGTGTAGGGCCCCTTGAGCTTTTGTCCAAAGCAGTTGGGAGTGATGCATATTGGAAACAACAACAACAACAAACAACAACAACAGAAAGAACTGCATCGAGGAACTGACTGAAACAGTGAACTTCTGCTCAAAACAGTCAACTTCCTCATGGAGAATATTGAGAAATACTGAGAGAGAGATTAAAAGCATGTTTGGCAGAATGCATGAGCTCTGGTGGGGTGGGGGAATGAGGGGGGACATGGGTCTAGACTTGATAAAAAATTAATTTATTTGAAAAAAATAAATAAATATGCAGAAGTTAAAAAATGAAAACAGAAAATATCTATATGGTGTCCAAAGTCCTAATGTATTAAATGAGGTTATACATAATAAACTTACATTGTGTTTGGGATTCATATTGAATTGAATAAATTTTCACTTCTCTTGTTTAATAATACTAATAAGGCAACTGTGCGAGATGACAGATATGTTTCCTGGCTTCACTACTGCATGTTTGTATATCTATATGAATTCCTAAAACCCATTTGCATGCCTTTGAATATTGTGAAACTATTTCTTCTTGGAGGGGGGAGAGAAATTCATAATACTGGAAGATAAACTAACAAAGCTCAGGAAGCTGATGAAACTTATGACTCAGAAAGTCACAACAAGATTCATAAGGCCCTCCATAAGATCATACAACTAGAAAACAATTGCTGGGGAGAAAGGACTCTTGAGTGGATCAACCCGAAAGCTGGGCACAGACCTGCAGGGACACAGCTTTCCTGAGTAGGCACCTGCAGTAAAAGAAGCTTTTGTTGGTGCAGCTCCCTTATTTTTTATACACATGTCTATAACTAACTCCAGTAAACTCATTTGTTCACTCAGCTCAACGTAAGTGCAATCCACCTGTCCCTGACAGCACAGTCCTAGAGTTACAGATGCGTGCTGCCACATTTGGCTTTTTACGTGAGCGCTGCTGATCTATCCCTCATCTATGGATGCTAGTGCCAATTACCCAGTTGTAAGCATTTTCTGTGCATGGCCCCTTGAGCTTTTGTCCAAAGAAGTTGGGAGTGATGCATATTGGAAACAACAACAATAACAGAAAGGACTGCATCAAAGAACTGACTGAAACAGTGAACTTCTGCTCAAAACATTCAACTTCCCCATAGAGAATATTGAGAAAGAGATGAATAGCATGTTTGGCAGAATGCATGAGCTCTGGAGGGGTGTGGGGATGGGGGGACATGGGTCTAGATTTGATAAAAAAAATGTATACATTTAAAAAAGGAAAGAACAACAACAAGGATGATGACAACAACAAAAACACAACAGAAAAGTCTGTGTCAAAGAACTGACTGAAACGGTGAACTTCTGCTAGAAACAGTCAACTTCTATATCGAGAATTTTGAGAAAGACAGAAAAAGATGAAAAACATGTTTGACAGAATGCATGAGCTTTGGTGGGGTGGGGGGTTGGGGGGGATACTGGTCTAGAACATAATCTTGTACTAAGATATATATATATATCAATAAAAAATTTTGAATTAAAAAAAAAGACAGGATTCCTGAAATTCCTTGGCCAGCTCTCTCTCAAACAAAAAGTGGACAGTACCTGAAAAATAACACTGGGGATGTCCTCTAACCTCCACATGTACCCCTACCCATATTCATATACACAAAAATATAAAACAAAAAAGGATTGCCCTATGGTAGTTTAACAGGGAACTACTTTGCTAAAAGAAACATTGACTCACCAGTCCACTGAAAACAGAACTTGGACAGTCCTAAGAGTTTGACAGAAAAAAGAAATTGGATCTTCTACCTCTCATTCTTGTTCACTCTCCCCTTCAAAGCACAGGGACTTGGGCAGAAGAGTTTGACATGTAAGATTGTAGAGGCCAAGGAGGGGAGATGAATCATGAGCTCACAGCAAAAACAGACTGGATTTTTTTTTTTCTCTTTTCTTTTTATATGATCAACATGATTGGGTAAGCAAAACTCTTCAACTGGACTTGGGAACCCTAGGTTGTACAAAAACTGAACTCGGATGTCAACTAATTGGGTTTCTATGGCCACTTCTTATGTTTATTGCCTATGTTCACGTACTGGTCATAGAAAAAAAAAACATTGACCCCTCACTTTGGGACCAAAGGTAATTCAAAGCCTTAGAAAAGCCTGGCATCTCACCTTCCTTTTGTGTCTATACCTTCTGCTTTGCCTCCCACTTCTGCTTGACTCTGCATGAGCATATTAATCATTCAAGAAGCCCTCTCTACTTAACATATCTCATCCCAACTCAAGGATGAAGGCAAAGATAAGTCATTGTTTAAAACCTACTGTCACCTTAGATCCCAAGAAAAGCAAAGCTTGGAAACATAAACCCTCAACCAGATGAGCACAAGTACACAGCTGAGGTTGCACTCCTGGGGTAGAAGTGATCATCTTGCAAAGACAAGATTGGTTCCCTCTGGAATGACAATTAACAGATAACAACTTACCAAGCTCCGTGCAGAACCAGAGCTGTGTCCATGATGAGATGAATGGCCCCTTGACAAGGACTACATAGTGATGCCTATTTTTTGATTCCCTACCTCAATTTCTCCTCTGCTTAACCTTGTAGCTTAGGTCAATACATCCAAAGATGAACTCGTGTCATGAGACCCCTTTCACTTTTTTTTCCAATGCATCAATTTAAGTCTCCTCTCTCTGATTTAAACATTACTCCCAGTTTTCTGGGACAGATGGCTAAGCCCAGTTTGTATATTCAATCATATAAAATTGAACAGCCAGCTCAATATATAGTCAACCAATATTTGACAAGGGTGCTAGGAATGTGTAATGGGGCAAAGATAATCTTCAATAAATGCTGCTAAAGACACTGTAAATCCCTGTGCCAAAGAATGGCAGGATGTGCTGATCTTATACCATATTCTAAAATTTACTGTGAGTCAGAACTTAACTTAAGATATGGAACCATAAAATCCCTACAAGAAAATAGGGAAAATGTTTACAGACATTAGTCTTAAAGTGGTTTTACTCGGTGTTTATACAAAAGCCAACAACAGACAATAAGAATACAACCAAATGAAATTACTTCAGAGTAAAAAGTTTCTGGTTAATGAAGGCAATAATTTATGGAAAAACAGCCCACAGAAAAGGAGGAAATATTTTTAAAACACCTTTTGAAAGACCTATTTTATTTTTATTTATGAATATTGAGTGTTTCTATGTGAGTGTAGCCACATGTATGTGGATGCCTGTGGAGGCCAAAAGAGGGTGTTGGATCCCCTGGAATTGGAGTAACAGGCAGTTGTGAGCTGCCTAATGTGGGTGCTAAAAACTCGGGTCTTCTTCAAAAGCAACAAGTGCTCTTAACCATTGAGCCATCTCTCCAGCTCCAAAGAGCTCATATTTGCTAATTGTTTAAAGCAAAAAAAAAAAAAAAAAAAAAAAAAAACAAAGCTTTAATAAAATCTAGCCCAGTATGGTGGAACACACCTTTTAAATTCAGTACTTGGAAGGCAGAGGAGGCAGAACTCTGTGAGTTTAAGCCAGCTCTTCACACATCCAGTCTCACAGCCAGCCAGTCTGGCCTATCTAGAGTGAGATCCTACCTTTTAAAAAAGGGAAAAAAAAATACCTAAAAAACCAGTTCTCTTGTTGGATGTAGTTTATCTGCAACAAAATACGTGTTGAATTATAAAATTTATTAAATGATGAAAAAATACTGAGTAGTGATCATTGAAAGCTATTTTGCTAGTAAGCTCTGACCTCATGGAGGGTTTAGTTAGATTCTCCCAGGAGTGGAGTGCTTGAAGCAAGTCACCTCCTTTGTCTCCTGCTGCTTGTCCTTCCATTTTATTCCATGGCAGCCACTTCACCTCAGAGACAATCTTTTAAAATTAATCCCTTTTATAAATTCTCCAGCCTCTAGTATTTTGCATACTGACAGAAAACAAAGACAGTGAACACAGGATATTAATACTCATTTTCCTGAGAAATACAAACAACCCATATAGGAAAAATGTCTGAACATCACTAACTATCAGGGAAATGCAAGTCAAAATCACAATAAAATTTGTCATCCTAGGGCTGGAGAGATGGTTCAGTTACTAAGAATACTCACTGGTCTTTCAAAGGAACAGAATTCAGTTCCTAGCATCCAAATGGTGACTACTCTGTGTAATTCCAGTTTCATCTAATGCCCTTTTCTGGCCTCCATGGGCTTCCATGCATGACCATGGTGCATTTATATACATGCAGGCAATACAAAAACCGCTTATATATATATATATATATATATATATATATGTTTTGTTTTTATATAAAATAAAAATAAATCAGGTGGGCATGGTGGCACGTACCTTTAATCCTAACACATGAGAGCCAAAGGCAGACAGCTCACTGTGAGATCAAGTCGGGTTTGGTCTATATAGTAAGTTCCAGGCCTGCTGAGGATACAGGGAGGTTCCATCTCAAAAAAGCAAAAATAATAAAAGAAAAAAACTTTTAAAATAGATACATCATTCCACCTTTGGAATGGTAGTTAATATTTTTAAAGCAATAAATAATTGCCTGTAAAGGTAGGAGCAGGCGTGTGGGGGAAAAAAATGAACTCTATACACTGTTACTGCAAAAAATTGGCTCAGCCATTATAGAAAACATTATACAGATAGTTCTATTTGAGACTATCTAGAAAGGAAATGAAACCAATATATCAAAGAGTTAACAGCAGTCTTGTGTTCAATGAAGCATTATTTACTATTGCCAAGGTATGGAACACACCCACCCAACATCAAAGAAATTATTAAAAATGAATAGTGGGAACATATTTAGGTTTTAATTAATTTATACATTTATTTTCTGTGTATGAGTGTTTTGCCTCATGTATAAGGCACCATATGCAGACAATACCTACAGAGACCAGAAGAGGGCATCAGATCATCTATGGGTACTGGGGTTCCAGATAGTTGGTAGGTACCAAGTAGGTGTTGAGAACTGGCCTGGTCCTCTATAAGAACAGCCTGAACTCTTAACTTCGGAGCCATGGAGCCATCGTTCCTGTTTTCCATTTAGGTTTACACAGAGGAAATCTCCAGGAACAGAAAGGCAAAAGGAGTCTCTTCCCTAACACAAAGAAAAAGAGAATAGCACCCACATAGTAGTTAGCAATCATCTGTAACTCCAAATCTGGGGGAATCTGATGCCCTCTTCTGGCCTCCTCAGGCATTGCATGACATGGGTACACTTACATACATGCAGGCAATACACTTAGACACAAAAATTAACGTGTTTTTTTTAAAGCATAATGGTGCAGAATTACTTTAGGAAAATTATATAAAGACATGATATTATTTAATATTTTAACACTTTTCTGTTTATAATGCATGGTATCAAACCCGGGACTATGTACAGGATAGGCAAGCAGCCTTCTACAAATGAGCTACACCATCAGCCCTTGATTAGTTAATATCATTTACACACATCTGTAACTTTTCTCCTTTATGAATTTGCTTTCCGCAATTGGTAAAATAAAAGATAGTAAAATATATACATAAATTCTTTACACATTTTATTTTTTAATTAATTAATTAATTATTATTTTATGTGTATGCATGTAAGTAGGTGCACCTGTGTCATGCAATGCTGCAGAAGTCAGAAGAGGGTATCGGATTCCCCTGGAACTGGAGTTAAAGACAGTTTTTAGCCATCATGTGGGTGCTGGGAATTGAACACAGGTCCTCTGCAAGAACAGTCAGTGCTCTTAACCACTGAGCCATTTCTTCAGCCCCACACATTTTATTTTCAAATCTTATTTTTGTCCTACTAACAGTTTTGAGCACCTACAGAGTTCCGGAGTTCAAGTACACACACATCCTACACATGTGAGTTAAATAGTAACCCATCATTGAGATATATAAATTATTTTCACTACAAATGAGAAAACTTTGGATCAATAAAACTAAGGAAAATGCTTGAGACCATGGCCTGACTAAACCTGGAATTTACCTCAAACTTGGTCTCAGTTCAAAAACTCCTCCTACAATGTCCATCCAATGCTTTGGCTTGCAGTAGAGGACCAGATACAGCTGGATGTAAGTAGAAATGAAAGGAAACTAAAAAAGGTAAAGCAAAGACACATAGTATAAGAAAAATCCATACTCTTCATGTGATCCTCTCATCAATTCCACAATACCTGTACTGGCTTCCAGCAGAACTTCAAACATGACCTCAGGAAGCCACTGTATATGTATAAAAACAAGCTCATATTGAGAAAAAAAAAACTTCCATTAGGTTTCCCAGGGGCAAGGAATGAACTGTGCACACAATTCTATGAATCTAAGCCAGCCTTATCTTTCCAGCATTAATATGTAAGAAGACCTCAGAGACCAAAGAAATTGGTGAATACTAATAATGAGAAACAGGACAGCAAGCTATTTAAGAAACTTCAAAGTGACTATCTCAGGAGAACCAGTTGTTACAATCAGTTATATCCTAACAAAGCATCATTTGTAATGGAAACTGAAATCTTTTGTCTCCTGTAATCTTAATATACAGAACAAATATAAAACTTTACTAGGAATTGAGATGAGGAAAATCACTACTGTTGGGACTGTTCAACAATATGGACGTTTACTGCCACAGGCAGAACTCATATTCTGGAAATTGAATCTCACCAAACTGATCAGATATGAATGAAGATAAATATTACAGAAAAAGAGAAATGATCTGCTTTCTCGTGCAGCTATTAACTTAGGAACAGAATTTCCCCACGTTTTAAATATATTCAATCATCAATACTTCAATTTGTCAAGTAAAAATGTAGTTCTTTCCAAATAAGTTGATATTCAAATCTGCAGTAAGAAGTAAATGAGTAAAATAATGTGCTTTCCATCTTACTAAATCAAGTTATATTTTTTATTTATGATCAAGATAAACTTTTATCATTTTATCATAAACAAAACAGAGCCAGTTAATGAATTTTTAAATTATAAAAATGCCCCCATATTTACCTTTGTAACTGAACTTATACACAAGTACTATTTAATACATCACTTTGATTAGCCCAGCTATTTAGAAGATATACAATTGGGGCTGGAGACATGGCTCAGCTGTTAAGAGCACTGGCTATTCTTGCAGAGGACCTGGGTTTGATTCTCAGCACCCACATGGTGGCTGATAACTTGTCTGCACCTCCAGTTTTGGGGGGGTCAGATGTCCTCTTCTAACCACACAGGCATTTCACAAAGCTGGTACACTTACCTACATTCAGACATTACAGTCATACGCCTAAAATAAAATAATAAATAATAAAGAAGATATATAAATATATAAACAAATAATCAAATGTACCTGTGTCCATCCAGCTTTATATTTTAGTTAGTTTATTTTATGTGTATGTGTATGTGCATGAGTGTATGCATGTTCACTATGTATGTGCAGTGTGCCAACAAAGTTAAGAAGAGGGTGTAGGATCCCATAAAATTATACTGACAGGAGGTTCTGAGCCATTCAACGTGGGTGGGTGCTGGGAACAGAACCTGGGTCCTCTGCAAAAGCATGATATGTTCTTAAACTCTGAGGTAGCTCTCCAGTGCCTCATAACTTTTAATAAAGGAAGAAATTATACACATTAAGAGTTGCTGAAGGCTATGAACAAAAGAAAGAGTGAACCAGGATCGATCCTTCTAAGAATGTCCACCCTGTTTTTCTGTTAGCCTGCTTCCAAGCCCACTTTCAGATCCTGTGGACCCCAGCAGAAACATGGACACATAGGCACTCACTTAATCCAGAACATTCTATGAGCTCCCGGGATTCCCTCCAGTGGCATAGCATGGCTGGTTCTTAAATACTTGCAGACTTTGAGGTTCTGACTCTCATGCATTTCTGTGTGGCTCATTTCCTAGATTAAGCCCCTACTCCCATAAGTTCCCCAGAGCTCAATGGTTTCCCTATCTGCACTCTAACACACAGACCATTTTTACAGTGTCAGCATCATGTTCTTCCGCAAAATAAATTGTTACCACATCTTTCACATGTTAAAAAGTAAGCAATCATTGTCCCATTTTATTCTAAATTTCTATCGCTAAAATGGCTTCCCAAGCTTTCATGACCTCAGCCTACTCTAACCAAATAGATCTTCATCTCTTGGGCCCAAAAGTAGAGAATTTCTTTCTTCAAATTTTTCCTCTTCTTTGATTTCTTTCTTCCTTCCTAGAACTTGCTCCCCTTCCTGCCCCAAGCCTTTTTTCATCTGGTAAATTTTTCATTCTTTAAACTTTAAAAGAAACATCTCACTTTATTAGAAAAATACCTCAACAGCAATATTACTAGTCAGGGTTTTCTACCACAAGAGACCCAGAGAATGCTATGATTCCTACCAGTACCTGCCTCCCACACTTCATTGAAATTTCTAATTTGGTCATGTGTCTTCTCCACCAATACTAATCTTCAGGGTGACAATAACTAAATGGACAGGTTCTTGTCCCCTATTGTATGCCTGATGCCCATGTTGCTTTCAGCATATAATGAATGCTAACTTCAATAAACAATCCGAATTATATTGTTTTTATTTTTCCATAAAGGATTACCACAAAGGATTAAAATAACAAATACATATTAATTAATAGGTTCCACAGGTCAAAAATCTATATACAGTCTCATTGGGTCTTACTCTTGCATAGTTATAGTCAAGGAGACAACAAAGGCTCTACCATCTTCTAAAAGCCTGACCAGGGTGGAGATTCCTCTACACCATGTTGTTATTGGCAATATTTCATTCCTGGCATGCTTTCGAGAGCCTGAGTATCAAAGGTACTTTTTGACTAATAACCAGAGTTCAACCTCACTTTCTTTCCATATGCAGCTTGCTTCATCAAAGCCAGCAAGGAGACTGTCTTTTGAAGTCTAATGACAGCAGTGGTATCTGTCCCACATTAGGTGTTGTGTTAGTTTGTCAGAAGCAAATTATTTGAAAGAAGAAATTACTCAAGGCTATAAATAGAGGAGATGGATATTATTGGGAGGAATGGGGCTTTAAGGCTGCCTGTCAGAGCAGGTATGGGCCAAGGCTTGTGCTGAAACATCTCTTATAAGTGGAATTCATTGGCAGTTAAGTGTGTGGCTCAGGTTAGGCTACAAGTTCAGTGAGAGACTGATTAGAAGACATACTACACACAGCAAGTTTACTTCACGAAGTTCTTAAATTTATCTTCTCTAAACTTATTTAAGGTGCTTGAAAGGTAATAATTACTTGCAGAAATATATTAATGAAGGTTAGAAATATTGTGAAAAACTGAAGCACAAAGGAAAATTCGAGTGAATCAGTGGGATGTTAATAACAATGGCCTAATTCTCATTTACAATAAATGCAGTGCAAATCAGCCCTGACTCTGATTCACGCTCTGTGTATTGAAGAATGAAATGCTTTCATAGGCATCTGACCATGAGTGGGAATTTCACTTCACCTATGCGAAGACTGGGAATTGCATACCCTAAACTAGGGGAAAGGAGGAAACTTTATTGACTGGGAATAAAAATAGACTATGCCACAAGAATAATTTATTCTAGGGGCCAGGGAGATGACTCAAAAGGTCAGGGTTCTTGTCCTGCAAGGCTGGCAACCTGAATCCAATGCCCAGAATTCACATAAAATTGGAAGGAAATATTGCCTGCACAGAGTTCTCCTCTCACCTCCATATACATGCTGTAGCCAGTATATATATGTACACACACAGAACAACCATGATAATAAGATAGATGAAATTTTTAAAAGAATAATCTATTTTGGTACCTTCATGTTAGAGAAGGAAATTAAAACATAGTTGCCTGAGCTAAATGTAAAACTTAAGTCTTGAGGTTAGAGAAATGACTCAGTAGTTAAGAACACTGGCTGCTCTTGCAGAAGACCCAGGTTCAATTCCCAGCTTCCACATGGCAGCTAACAACCCAAATGTCTAAAATTCAAGTATTTTATCTATTAGCTCATTTCATTTAAGAAGGTTTATTCCCCTTTTACATACACAGCAGAACTTATCTTAGGAGCTGAGGATATAATCAAAAACAAAAACCAAAAATGAGTGAAGTGTTAATTCAGGCCTGTAAGCTTAGGCTTATAGGCAGGGCTGAAGCAGGAGGATTGCTATGAGTTTGAGGCTGGGATAGGATTCAGAGTGAGACCATGCCTCAGAACAACAACAGCTTATCAAAGAGATACAAATATGGGCCAAATACCACTAGGAAGCAGAAAATTCCAAAGTCTCTCACTTCATGAGTCTCATCTACTCTTGGAGGGGTTGAGACAAAATGGTATGTTTTTACTGAAATGTTCCCTTTCTCACACAGACCTGCTCAGTTTATGACCAGTCAGCTTCAACTTACCACAGGTCTACACTTCTGCCTCCCAAGTGCTGGGATTAAAGGTGTGAGCACCACACCCGGCTTGTAGCTGCTTTTTCTAGAACTGTTCTCTTTGAAATACTTTGCTCTCCTTTTGGTTTTCACTTCACCTGGAGACCAGCTGCTATGACTCACTGAATGCATTAAGAACATCCTAAGCCTTTCATTGACTGAGTTAGCTGTCACTAGCACCATAGAAATTTGAATGCTAATGCTGCTGCTAAAATGTTTGTTGCAAAGTGGTCCATGCTGGCATTTCGATGGGCTTATCAGCCTCCTTATTCATGGCCTCGTCATAGGCTGGGCAGGTCTTGGCATAAGTTGCACCATGTTTGAAGCACAGGCCTTCAGTTCATCAGAGTCTCCACCCCCACCTTATTCCAGTGCTTGAAATGTAGCCGTTAGGAAGAGGCTTAGGAAGATGCTCTAAATGGTCTTAAGTTTTCTCCACATGAGGAATATATATATATATATATATATATATTTATTTATGAAAGTATGAGATTAAAAGGAGTTCTGGAAAAGGATAAAGTCTAAAAGGGGGGCAAAGAGGATAAGAGAGCAAAAGGAAGGTAAATGTTTGCATTTTCTTTTATTTACATTTATGTGTATGACAGGAAATCAAAAGGGGACTTTTCTGTGGGGGGAGAAGGAATAGTTGGAGGGGGAGGAAAGCCAAGGGAGAGTAATGGGGATGCACATAAGCAAAGTGCATGATGTATACAAATGAAATGTTAAAAGGAAGCCAATTACAACACTAACTGGAAAGATGGCTCAGTGGTTAAGAGCTTAAGAGTAGTGCATGCTCTTCCATGGGACTCAAATCCAATTCCCAGCACCTATATTGGGCAGCCCATAACCACCTATAAGTCTACTTCCAAGGGATATGATGCCTCCTGTAGCCTCTGCAGGCACTCCCACACACATGGCAGACACACAGATACACATAAATAAAAGTAAATCTTTTAAAAATTAAAAACTAGAGACTGGAGAATTGGCTTAGTGATTAAAGAGCACAGGCTGTTCTACCAGAGGACCAGGATTCAGTTCCCAACACCCACCTTGTGGTTAGCAACCATCTGTAACTCCAGTTCTGGGGAATCTAATACCATTTTCTGGGCCCAGCAGGCACTGAACAACATGGATGCATTTCCAAACACATAGGCAACACACTCATACACATAAAATAAATTAAAAACTGAAAACTAAGATAATCTAGTGAAAGGAGGAGGCAGGACCTACAGGAAGCAGGAGAGAAGAAGCCTCCTGGTGGCTGACCCAGAGTAAACCTTGTTTTTATTAAAGATGTAGCAAATATGTTTTTCTGTCCTCTGATTACTGTCCTCTGATGTTCCCTTAAAATATGTCACACATGCATGCTGCCTTCCATGAGGTGTTCTTCCGCCCTGGACCAGGGCTTGCAGCTCTGCAGTGCTGCAAGCCTCAGGATCGTCCCCAGCCAGCCAGTTAACAGTCCTAGCTTGGGCCCTAGCAAGAAGGGTGAGGGAGGTAGGAAGTTAGACCTGGAGAAGAGAAAGAAAGAGACAGACTCAGACAAGAGACCAGGAGTAATTCCATGAGGGGAAAACTTGGTTTAATGTTGTAATTCGGGGTTTTTTATACAGAATCTTGCAGGGGGCTGGGACACACAGTACTGGGGGCTGGGACAGGTGGGACTTCAGGCCATATGCTATGGGAATGTGACAATGCTTTACCCAAGGCATTAAAGACAGTTGGCACCAGGGAAGGTATCACAAGCAAGCAGGATCTCAGCAGGAGTCCAGTCTTGGAGGCTGCTTGCTTACTCTCTAAGTGCTTCTGCCAAAAGAATACTTACATTTTTTCCAGCCATTTCTACAAAAGTGAAGCACAAGTCAGTAAATCAAAATCAGACTCTTTTTGTAATGATTTGATATATGCTCACTTACAATGTTATGGCCATAGTTAGCAGAAATAATTAAATGAACCAGAAAACAAAAGTATTTCTGCTTAAAAGACAGTTCCACTGAGCTAAGAGATTCTCTGAGGACGTTGGAGCTACATTCATTGCTTAAGTCAGAGGTCTTTGTTCCTACAGGAGTTATTCAATGAACTCCAGATGACCTCTGTTTTGCTATAAAAGAGTTATCTTGATCCTTGGCAGTGTTTACTGCCTCATTGTATAACCTGAAGAACAGTTGCAGCCCAGCATAATGACATTTTCCAAATCTCAAGTTGAATGCTTGACAAAGGGAAAGAATGAAGGCCAACCTCTAAGACAGAATTTTAAAGAAAGCTCTGTAGTAATATTTGGCAGCATGAAGTTGATTAAGAGATCAATGTTAATATAGAAAATATACTGCTAGCCTTGATTTTCATGTTTAAATCATGTATGCACAACACTTATTTCTATTGATACATGAGATTATGAATTCCTTACTCCCTCAACACCTCAGAAACCCATAAATGAGAAAATGTGCTATGTGCGAAGTCATCCTGTTACCCACCTTGTGAAGTCTACTGACTAAGAGAATGACCAGAATTTTTAAAATGGAGAGATGAGGTAGTTCAATGGGTAAAGGTACTTGCCACCAAATCCAAAAACCTGAGTTTGATTTCTGTAACCACATGGTAAAAGGAGAAAACAACTCTTGAAAGTTGTCATCTAACCTCCATACATGTGTCCTGGTGTATAAGTACCCCTACACAAAGAAACACACAAATAAACAAAAATTCCCCTACCCCATATCCTGATCTCCTTCTAGCCTTGGGCACAGGCCAGCTTTTGCTCTTAGCACCCCAGATCTCTGGACTGCACTCTTAGCTCCAAGTGGCAGTGAGCTCATCTCAATTCATTCAAACCACATGACGTATAAATAGACTGTCTGTGGTTTTCAAAGCCAATCACCTGCTCTTTCTTTCTTTAAGGTCTTTCTTGCATACAACCCAATCTTATTTCAGCTTTCTCCAGCAGCCAAAAAAGCAATATACTGGTGAGAATACTGCTGGGAACAGTAATTGAATGAATCAAGTCTGAATCTTTACCCAGTTCAGGTCCAGCAAATAGATGGCATTTAAAAATAACTGTTTCTACTTTGTAGCTATATTAGTGGCAGTCCTTTCTTTCAACAATATACAAAAGGATTCTCAAGGCAGGACTCTATGTTTTCAAGCAGCACTTGGCTGAAAAACAGTTGCTCAGGATGTCTGCGTTTAATATTATTATTGTTGCTATGTTTTCCCTTTTCAATGACAAGACCTATTTTTTAAATTAGGAGCTTGACCATTTCAATTAATTCTAACATATGTCAAACAAATATAACTTCATTTAAGTATGTTCGTTTCTTTTGTTGTTAAGGACAGGAATGGAATTGATTCTGGAATGGAAATACATGCCCAAGTCAAACTCTCCAAATATGACCAAACCTATTTCCAGAAACCTTTCAATTTGCAATCTCAATCTATTTTCTTTTTTTTAATTTTTTAATTTATTTTTCTCTATGTATATGAATGTACTGTCTGCATGCAGGTCTGTGCACCCGAGTCGTGCAATGCCGCGGAGGTCAGAAGAGGGTGTTGGATTCCTCTGGAACTGGAGTTCTCCTGGAATTGGAGTTTCAGACGGTTCTCAGCCGCCATGTGGGTGCTGGAGATCGAACCTGGGTCCACTGCAAGAGCAGTCGGCACTCTTAACTGCTGGCTATCTCTCCAGCCCCCTCAATCTATTTTCTTTAATAGAACATAGGCACTCACTTTTCTATTGGAAATAAGATATTTAAATGTGTACAATAGCCACAATAGAAAAATGCTGTTGTTTTGCTTTATATATTGTTTTCTAATTTATCTCCTTTATTAAGATACACTTGATATGTTTCAAAAAGGACAACCAAGTAAATATATGTAAATAACTAAAAATGTATTCTTGGCATAGAAATCCAGCACACAGCCTTGTCTGTTGAGCTTCTTCCTAAACCAGCTCAGATTGACAGGGTAGTTTGCGTATTTGGAGAATTAGGACAGGTGATACAGCTACTGCAGTCTTTCATATGAAAAGGTCAGTTTGCCAAATGTGTGATGAGTATCAGTCAAAAATACTTCTGCAGTTCTTAATTAAAATTTTTATTTCGAAGAATTGTATAAGTCAATTGATCAGTTTTTAAAGAAAATTTGCAGCTGTAAAGAACATGATTTTACTGGTTTCATATAGATACATTTCTCTAATGAAAACTCTGGTCCATGAAAGGAATGTTTCAGGTCTTTCAAAAATGAAGGTACAGTTAACAAATTAGTAGGATTAAATGTACAATTACTCCCTTCCTCCTTCTAAAAATATCTGTCAGTTAACAAACTTTGCAGATGCTATCATTATAATATAGAGTCATCCAATATATTCTAGTTTGCGTTCTGTTGCTATGACAAAGCACTAACCAAAACCAATTTGGGGAAAAATGGGTTTATTTCATCTAACATTTCCATCTTTGAGGGAAAGTCAGGCAGGAACTCCAGGGCTGGAATGTGGGTGGAGGCAGGAACTGAAGCACCAACCAAAGAGGAATGTTGTTTTCTGGCTGGCTCTCCTGGCCTGTACTCAGCCTGCTTTCTTATATAACCTGTGACCACCTGCCCAGGAGTAGCACCACACACAGTGGGTTGGGCCCTCCCCCATCACTAAACAATCAAGAAAATGCCTCATACAAATACCCCCAAGCTAATTGGATAGAGACAGTTCCCCACCTGAGGTTCCCTTTTCCCAGGTGTGTCAAGTTGATAACTAAAGCTATCCATAACACTACATGCCATCCTGTACATTCCACTGTAAATGAAAGAATAAGAAAAACCAAAAGTCAAATAGTATTTTGATATTTTTTGCTGTTTTCTAGATGGATTTGGAAGTTCATCGGGAAAATTATTATCTAAAGAAGCTAGGAGAGTTTTATATGAAGCTAAGGAACATCTCTAAGGATCTGAATCTAACAAGAGTTTTCACAGAAAAAAATAAATTCTTCTGTATGGATATTTCTTTTTGATTTACAGCATAATAAGATGCTTACATGTTTACCTGTCACTTTCACACAGTCTTATTTTAAACTTTATTTTTATTTTATGTGTAGGAATGTATTACCTGCATGTATGTAAGTGAACCTGTGCCATGGGGTAGGCATAGGATCCCCTGGAACTGGAGTTAGATATGGTTGTTAACCCCCATGTGGGTGCTGGGCAGTGCTCTTAACTGCTGACCCATATCTCCAGCCTCAGCTGCATGAAGTTTTATAAGTTTGGACTAACCAAGTGCAATCTTTGATATGGCTAAGTATCTCTTCTTTTGTTTCCTTTATTACTTTTATTGTTATTTTTTCTGTTTGCATTTACTTTTTTAAATTTTTTATTTATTTATTTATTTTTATGTGTATGAATGTACTGTCTGCATGCAGATCTGCGCCCCTGTGTCGTGCGATGCCGCGGAGGTCAGAAGAGGGTCTCGGATTCCCCTGGAACTGGAGTTCTCCTGGAACTGGAGTCACAGACGGTTCTCAGCCGCCATGTGGGTGCTGGGGATCTAACCCGGGTCCTCTGCAAGAGCGGTCAGTGCTCTTAACTGCTAGGCCATCCCTCCAGCCCCTGTATTTACTTTTTTTAAAGGATTTTATTTTTATTTTTAATTATGTGTATGTGTGTCTATCTACGTGGGGGTTTGTACACCTGAGTGCAGTATCTGTAGGGATCAGAAAAGTGTGTTGGTTCCCCAGGAACTGGTGTATAGGTGTCTGTGAACATCCCAATATGGGTGCTGGAAACTGAACTTGTCCACTGTAAGAACAGAAGGCACTCCTAAAGACAGAGGCATCTCTCCAGACTTCTTTAGTTCATATCTAGCTGAAGAAGTCACCTTTATTGAATGAGTTAACTCCCCTGACAAGCTGCCCCCATATTTTCTGCCCCCTTATTTTCCTAATTTCCTGACCTAATTCAGTCCCTCACAGTGTAATCCAGAATATAGCCAGTCTTTCCTTCCTGTTTCAGGAAGCTGAAAGAGGAGAGTTTATGATTTTTGACAAGCTTTGGTGGTTCGAATGCAATGTTCTCCTTAGGCCTTTGAATATTTACTCACTAGTCGATGGTGTTGTTTTCTAAAGCTGTGGAACATGTAAGAGGTGGAGCCTCACTGGAGGAAGTGGATTGTAGGGATAGGGTAACAGGCCTCGATGTTTGTTTGTTTGTTTGTTTGTTTGTTTAATCCTGGCTCCACTTCCTATTTGTTCTCCACTACCTGACAGCTCATGCTCTGTGACTCAGAGGACCACAGTCATGCCGCCATGCTTCTGCTGCCACTAAACTGCATCCTTTCAAATTGCAAGACAAAATAAACGTTGCCCCTATTTGCCTCTCATCAGATATTTGGTCACAGTAATAAGAAAAGAGCCCGGCGTGGTGGTGCACGACTTTAATCCTAGCACTTGGGAGGCAGAGGCAGGCCAATCTTTGTGAGTTCAAGGCCAGCCTGGTCTACAGAGTGAGTTCCAGGACAGCTGGGGCTACAGGAAGACCCTGTCTTGAAAAGATCAAAAATTTTTAAAAAGGCTCTCTCCCCACATGTTGGCTTTACTACATTGGGTCCTATTCTCACTTGTACACCTCTCATCTCCTCCATTCCACATGACTAACCTTCCCTATATTTTTTTAATTTTAGACAATGCAGTTTCTTCTTTTTATTTTTGTTTTTTTGCTTTCTTAATTTTTTTTTTTTTTTTTTTTATTAAGAAAGCAAAAAAAACAAAAAATAAAGAAAAACTGCAATTGTCTAAATTAAAAAAATATAGGGAAGGTTCGTCATGTGGAATGGAGGAGATGAGAGGTGTACAAGTGAGAATAGGACCCAATGTAGTAAAGCCAACATGTGGGGAGAGAGCCTTTTTAAAAATTTTTGATCTTTTCCAAGACAGGGTCTTCCTTAGCCCCAGCGGTCCTGGAACTCACTCGGTAGACCAGGCTGGCCTTGAACTCACAAAGATTGGCCGGCCTCTGCCTCCCAAGTGGCTAGGATTAAGTCGTGCACCACCACGCCGGGCTCTTTTTCTTATTACTGGTGACCAAATATCTGATGAGAGGCAAATAGGGGCAACGTTTATTTTGTCTTGCAATTTGAAAGGATGCAGTTTAGTGGCAGCAGAAGCAGTGGCGCATTGACTGTGGTCCTCTGACAGTCACAGAGCATGAGCTGTCTAGGTAGTGGAGAACAAATAGGAAGTGGAGCAGGGATTAAAACAAAAAACAAACAAACAAACCCAACATCGAGGCCTGTTA
>VZQC01008208.1:610566-697320 GCA_009823505.1 Rhizomys pruinosus | reverse complement strand
TTTTTTATTTTTTTTTTTTTTTTTTGGTCTTTTTGAGACAGGGTCTCCCTTTAGTCCCAGCTGGCCTGGAGCTCACTATGTAGACCATACTGGGCTTGAACTCACAGAGATCCACCTGTTTCTGCCTCCCGAGTGCTGGGATTAAAGGTGTGCACCACCATGCCTGGCTGCTTTCTTATGTTTTTATTTGAACAGTTAGTAAACATAGGCAGTGAACATAAGGAGTGTCCATATAAACCCAGTTAGCAAACATCTGAGTCCATTTCTTCTACAACCCAAGGTCCTCAAGTCCATTTGAAGAGGTTTGGTTACACGAACATGGTGATCAAATAAAAGACCATTCCATTTTTGCTGTAATCTCACAATTCACCCCCCTTCCTTACCCCTTACAATTTGATGTGCCCTTCTTCTGCGAGAGTCTCTGGACTTTGGAGGGTAGAGCAAGAAAGAGTGTGAGATAGAAGATCCTTTTTTTGTGTGTTTTTTTCTGAGGTGACATATCAAACTCTTGGCTCTGATCAAGTTCTATTTGCAATAGACTGGCTCATTTAGAAGTCTCCTTTTAATTCTAGTAATAAAGCACAAATAATAACAAATATCAACCATTATAATAAGTTACATATGGGCACACACGCATAGCTTACATGGTATCTTGATTTGGACATTATAGCTCTTTGACAAAGGGATGGCAATAGTTTTCTAATGTAACCTATAAAGTCTCCTGACACTAGGGGTTGCCAAGGCTGCAGTATCAGCTGTGTGTCTTACCCCCTACTCCTTCCCCTCAGGGATTTTATTGAGCGCATTTCATACCACATTTCTTAATCAAGTTCAGACTCATTCCCCCATCTATGCCCACCCCTCATGCCTCTCCACCTCTCGCCAGAGCTCATGGATTCGGTCATACATGTTAAGTCCTGTCTTGCATCTTTTTCTCAGTCTTTTATAACCTTTTCCATGCACAAGTTTACTGTTTTGGTCAGTTCTTTGAATTGGTTTTTCTCTCTCTTTTTTTGTTCCCTTTGATTTTATATTATTCCTAAATATACTCCACACATAAATCAAAATTACAAAATCTAAAAATAAACTATAGGTTAATTCCAAACACATTTAGAAATTCACATTTTAACAGTAAAGTTGCATGCAGGTAAAAAAGAAGTATAACTTTCCATTCTTTTTTTTTATAATATGAATACATATCTTCCACCCATATACAGTAATTACAATATATGAATACAAGTGGTAGGTCAATTCTAGAATCCATTAAGAGACTCATAATTATAATAGCACAGTTGCTTTCAGATACAATGAAATATAATAATAAAGTTGCTCAGTTTGCCTGCCAACTGGGGATTTGGTGTTAGCATCCACAAATGACTGAAACCATTCACCTTTTTTTTTTTTTTCTGGTACTGTGTTACTTCACTTAGCATAATGGCTTTGAGTTCCATCCATTTAACTGAAAAGTTCATGATGTCATCTTTCTTTACAGTTGCATAGAACTCCATTGTGTAGATGTACCACATTTTTGTTATCCAGTCATCTGTTGAGGGGCATTTGGGTTGGTTCCATCTCTTTGCTATTGTGAATAGAGCTGCAATAAACATAGCTATGCATGTATCTTTGCGGTAGGATGTGGTAGGATGTGGGTATATACCCAGGAGTGGTATGGCTGGGACAGATGGTAGGCTCATTTTGAGAACTTCCTTATTTTTAAAAAAACCTTCTCCATTGTCATTTTCTACAAGATCTTCTGACAGTGCTGATATCCTACTTCATGTTCCAGACTCATTTCAAAGATCCTTTTCCTACCTGTCTTTCCCATATGACTGCAAGTTCCTGTTGCAGAAAAGTGTCCTTTAGTTGGCTTTGTGTCTGATTTCCTAACATAGTTCCTGTAACTTAAGAGGAGTTAGAGACACAATACATCAAAGAGGAAAAATCCACATGAGGCATCTGTAGGGTTGCCACAATAACTGCCTGGGAAGAGCTTAGGATTTCTTAGATAATCAGGGATCCCCATTGCAAATCCCATACAACGAGGCTGTGAATGCAGATCGCAGCTTCATATGTTTTGGGGGCTCACACTCTTTATCCTATTTTTTTCCAGAATTACTCTACAAGAACTGTAGCTTGACTCCATCAGGATTTGTGCGGCTCTGTTATTATATTGTTTTGTGAAAAGACTGCTTTGTGATTTATACTTACCTATGAAAATTGCTTTATATTCTTCCTTGCCACAGTCCCAAAAGCATTTCTAGAAAACCCAGATAAACTTAATTTATCAGAGACAAGAAAGGGAATTTTAACATATTAAAATAAAAACGTAGATGAAGTTTCCTGAAGTATATCCTTTGTAGGAATGATTATTATGGTATAAATATAAGATTCATTCTGCAAAAGTCTGTATATTTAAAGATACTTTTAATATATGAAAACTAAAAACCACATAATAGCCTTCCAGTTCAATGATTCTAATTATGACCTACATAATAATTTTTTAGCTCTGACTTTTCTTTTTTTTTTTCTTTTTGGTCTTTTTTGAGACAGGTTCTCCCTGTAGCCCCAGCTGTCCTGGAACTCACTCTGTAGACCAGGATGGCTTTGAACTCACAAAGATCTGCTTGCCTCTGCCTCCCAAGTGCTAGGATTAAAGGCGTGTGCCACCACGCCCGGCTTAGCTCTGACTTTTCTTCCTGGCCTCTATACCTGTATCTTTGCCTCTAGAGAACATGTTTTCAAGTGAAATGCCCCCAGGACCAATAACAGTAATATCATTATCTGATATGGGAATAATTTCTGGTAATAAGTCTTGTTAAAAAGCCTGTACAAATTGAAATTTTCCATAACCTGGTAAACCACATTAGTCACATGTTTTGAGTTTAGAACTATGTACTCTTTCTGTTTATGCACTGAATAATCAGCTTGTTTAGAAATTACTAACTTTAAGAAAACTATGTAATCAGTCTTATAATGCTTTGGAACCCTGATATAACTCTTACAAGGTAACTTGAATACATAGCTTTAATCTTGTATCATGTCTCTCATCTGTGTCTCAGTAATGCCTCTGACTAAGAACAAGGTATGTTTGCCTGACCTATCACCATGGCAAGACTGACAACAACAATAGTTCCCACACAAAGGTCTAAAGCAACATGTGGGCACATGTTGATGACATCTGTTTGTGGCTTTGTGTGCTATTCTGAGTCACTGGGTCAGAGAAAAGACTTTTTCCTTTGTAAAACACCCTGGAACAAGCCCATCTTGCTTAAACTATTCCAAGAATGAAACATTTTTTTTCCATAGTACCACCCAATCAGATGCTCATCTAGAGTTAATACATTATTTCCTTTTCCTGTTAGCATGATACAATACACTGACAAAAGCGAATTAAGGAAGGGTTTATTTGGATTCAATTTGAGGTATAGCCCATCACAGCAGAGCTCATGAAATCATGAGAGTAGAACTCCAGGCAAATGTCATATTACATGCAGTCAGGATGTGGACAGAGAGATGAATGCTCATATTTGGCTGGCTTTCTCCTTGTTATGTAGTCCAACATCTAAGCTCAGGGATGGGTGCTTCTCACTCAGTTAAGCTAATTATGATAAATCTGCATAAATAGGACAAGAGGACTGTCTCCTATGTGATTGTAGATTCTGGAGAGTTGATAATCACTATTAATCATGGCATTTAATACGTGCCAGAAACTGTGTCACTTATAGTGACATATACATATACATATATATATACACAAACAAACCCATATATGATGTATATGTATATATATTCTAGTTAAATTATTGTATTCTAATTATGATTACATATATAATTTATTCATACCTAGATATATTATATATGAATACATATATATTAATATATATGTATATATGAATCACATCATTTAAACTCCCTAAACCTGCTTACAATATATCACTGCTTTTTCCTTTCATTTATCAAGGATTAAAAATACAGGGGCTGGAGAGGTTGTTTAGTGGTTAAGAGCACCGACTGCTCTTACAGAGGACCCGGGTTCGATTCCCAGCACCTACATGGCAGCTAAGAACCATCTTTAACTCCAGTTCCAGGGGAATCTGATACCCTCTTCTGACCTCCGCGGTATTCCATGACACAAGTGCACCAACCTACATGCAGACAATACACTCATATACATAAAAAGTAATAAATAAAATAAAAAATTAAAAAAAAACATATAATGTTTAAATAGCTTGCTTTTAGCCTCAAAGCTTAAAACCAGCACAAGTAGGAAGTGTGTCTTGATGCTCTGGCATCAATATTATTGCACCCCAGTTGTTTGCCCTTAAGTATCTCAACACAAAAAATTTGTAAATTAAAAAGCTAGATCTGTATTCAAATATTATCTGCACTACAAAAATCATGGGGATTATCTATGAACAATTAGAATGTGATCTCTACTAACTAAACTGGCTGGAAGGCAGTATCTTTATCTGTGAAAGATAATCATTCAATTCCATGATGTTTTATAGAGGTTAAAATGAACTAGTATGTATAAGATTTCCACCATGGTACTGTTTAAAGTGTTGATAAATGTTGATCTTCTCTCTCTGATTATCCTTTGGATACCTCAAGTTTAAAATGTCACAATGCTAAACCTCAGATATTTGCTGCCACTTTCTCATATCTTTATCCAGTGATAAGTTACCTGTGTTCAAAGATCCTCAGTATGCCTCTCAATGATCTTCACTTGAAAAATAATTCACCCATTAATTCCATATCCAGTTGCCCTATCAGTCAAGTATTTCTCAAATCTCTTTTTTTTTTTTCCGACTTTTTGAGACAGGGTCTCCCTGCAGCCCTAGCTGCCCTAGAACTCCCTATGTAGATCAGGTTGGTCTTGAACTCAAGAGATCTACCTGTCTCTGCCTCCCAAGTGCTGGGATTAGGGATGTGTATCACCACAACCATCTATGTATTTCTCAAATCTTACCTTCTCTGTTCTCCTATCCCCAAGCTAATATAATCTTAATTCATATTCTTAGAAATTCTCACCTAAAGTTTTCATACTAGTTCCCAAGTTGTTATCCATTAGCCACCAAAATCCCAGCTCACCAGTGTCTGCTAAAGTTACTCAATCCCTAAAATTTCAATCTGAGCCAACTCACTTTGGTGCTTGATAAACCTTTATTATTTCCACATATCCAATAGATAAATCCTAAACATTAGTTTAGGAAGCCTGGTTTCATCTTGCCATAGCAAACTCAGCTCCTACTACTCCATTATTCACACTTCACATAAGACCAGATACCTTATAAATCTTCTAATGTGGTAGAATATGGCAAGATGGTTGGTTCCCCTGTCTTTTGCCCATTTTTTTTCACCAAACATGGACCACTGTAATTTCTGATGTCAGACGCTGAATATATGGGTAGAGGTATAGTTAGACACTTAAATGAATTTACCAAACAACAGGTTTGTTAAGTGCATATGTCTACTCACTTTCCAAACACTTTCTCATAAATTAGGTCTCATATCCTTCAGGAAAGAGGTGATACAGATATAGATGGATACGAATATACATATAGACATAGACATAGATGTAGATCTGGTTATAGAGACAAACCAACAATTGTCAATTCTTACTAGGTTGCCAGAATAGAAGTAAAGCATTACACAACAATCCACAAAAAGACACTGGAAGATGAAACTCAATGACATTAGAAATCAAAGTGTTGGGAATGGCATACTCTAAATTGAGTAGTAATAGTCAATGGACATGGATTTGGAACCAAGAGCCTAGGTTCCAAGGAACCTAGGAACATGTTTCACAAACCTCATCAAATATAGAAATCTCTGAAACATATATATTTAAAACCTTATTTATTCTTTGACAATTTCACACAAGAATATATTTTCACTTCCAATGCCCTCTCTCATTCTCTTCCCATTCCTGCTGAATTATTTCTTATTCTCAGGTTTCCCTCCTATTTTTCTATCTTTTGCTTGTTTGTTTGTTTGTTTGTTTGGTGTGTATGTGTGTGTGTGTGTGTGTGTGTGTGTGTGTGTGTGTGTAGGTATTTTCAGGGGCAAGGGAAACTTAATAGTAGTTACATCCTTGAAGAAGTTTCCTCTACCAGCAGTCATTAATTACCAATAGCTCTTCAGGGAGGGGTAGGGTGTGACCTCATGACTCTTTTCACTATGCATGTGGAATATTGATGAGCCCTATCATGTGTAGGCCTTATGCAGATGCGTGCTATGCATATACATGCTATGATACATACATATACAGATATATGCTATGCAGATACAGCTATCTCATCATCAGAAGGCATCATAAAACTGATACTTGGACTAACTATACGACGTTTTGGAAGTTAGGATTATACCAAACATAGAAAATGACTGCAGTTACCTGATTATCTGAGATATTCAAGCCAAACTTGTCCTTCTCTCAGATAATCCATCAAATTTTTTTTATCTTCAAAGTTGTACATGGAATGAAAGTCTACATTTCTAATGAAATGGTAATTGGTTTGGTTGTATATATTGCATGCACCAATATGTAGTCAGGACAGCTGAGTAAACTAACAAAAAGCAGTGGAGGTGGAGACAGAAACACTGACACAATCACTATGATACCTCACCTTCTATGTCCCTCACTTATTGTGCAGAGGAATCAATGGACTACAACCCTCCCCCACTTCAAGTGAAGGTTACCAGCAACTGAGGCCAAGATGATTCCTCCCAGAGGTCTCAATGGTGAATGACCATGATGCTTGACAAGTAAAACTAAGAGTTGAGATGTTTTTCAGAACTAGGTGTCAGTATGCAAGTGGAGACAGTGCAGGAGATCAACTATGACTACACTACATCCATCACCTGTCTCTATGATATCCATTGCCTATCTATGGGCTGGGAAAAAAGCTTTTATTTAATTGTGAGTAGATGAAGTAAAGTTTATGAGATTCATGAGAAGATATTTATTGACAAGGCTTCGAAAAAAAAAAGAATAAACACTGAAAATACTTGTGGCCCAGAAATAAAATAAAAATTTTGGAAGATGCTCAAGAAGCAAGGGGTGTAAGAAAAAGAAATGGCTCATCCTGACTGGAGAGACAAAAGAATCTAGGTGCATTTAGAATAATGCCACAAAGGACTTCACAGTGCATAATTAAAGCCCAGGAAGAAGACCAGAAAGCAGAGGAGTCAGGACAAATCCTCAGGAAAAATGGCTATCACAGAGGAAAATTAAGGCAATCTTTTTAGAAAGTCAGGGAACAAATAAAGGTATTGACGTGGTGAAGACAGCATATACATGGGGAGCTGAGTGTAAAAGCTAGTCTAACAAAATAGGGGTCCTCAGGAGAAAGCATTTCATCTAAAGTATAATCGTTTGCTGGTCCTTTAAATGCTCATTATGCATGTGCTGCAATCCATGAGATGTTCTTCCTCCCTGGACTACAGCTTGCAGCTCTGCAAAGCTGCCAAGCCCGGGAGCTGTTTCTGGACCAGCAGGTAATAGTCTTTGGGCTTTAGCCACTAGTAGGAGGGGGGAGGGAACGGTGAGGGTGAGAAGTACCCAGAGAGAAAAGGAAAAGGACTTGAAGTCTGGGAGGAAAGACCCAATTTTAATGTTGTAACTAAAAGCTTTTTATACAGGTCCTTGCATTGTGTGTGTGCTGGGACACACACACACACAATTGGGGGCTGGGGCAGGCAGTTGGGACAAGCGGAACCCCAGGCCATTTGCTCCAGATCAAAGCTTTTCCCTAAGGGATCAAAGACAGTCTGGTGTCCAGGCCTCACAGGTTTGGCAGGATAACAGCAGGGGTTGAAGCTTGGAGGCTGCTTGCTGACTCTCTTTAAGTGCTCCTGACAAAAGAATGCCTACAAAAGCAAGAAAAATTCAAAATGAAAAAAAAAAAAATCAAGATATAACATTACAAGCTAAGCTTCTGAGTTTGAACATATTTTTATTGGTCCCATGTCTCATTTTTCTGACCAGAAACAACTTAGAGGGAGAAGGATATAATTCACCTCTCAGTTTCAGAGGGTCTGTGTCTATCATGGTGGGGAAGGCCTGGAAGATGTCATGGCAGTCTTAGGTCAAGAATACATGGTCTGCTTTCTGAAAATAATTTCAATGCCCCATTTTCCTTTAAGCCTTCAAAGCAAAGACTCCATTTCCTTGAATATAAATATCTTTTGAAAAGTCTCATGATGTTTTCTAGTTCGGTCTACAGGATGTACAGCAAAACACCTCACCTGGTGGACCAAGAAACAGAGACAAAGGGCCAGAGTGGCGTGGCCGTAACCTTCCAAAGCCCTAACCCTATTCCACCAGTTTTCTTAAAGCTCCACAGCCTCTGGTGGAAAGTGAGCATTCAAAATATAAGCCTGAGCTGAAGCATTAGATGCTAGCCATAACAGTACTTAACACTAAAAGTCAAATCACTTACCAAATCAATGGCAAAAATAAACATCACATATACATCTTGGCAATTGAACTCATCGAAGAAAAAGTGAAAGACCAAATCAAGATTTTAAATAAAATACAGATATCTATCTATCTATCTATCTATCTATCTATCTATCTATCTACCCACCATTTCTTTTAAGAAACTTACAGTATAAACTCATGAAAGATAAGAAAAACTGAACATCAATAAAAACACTATAGAGAAAAGTACACCAAAGAAACTATTTGGCCATATTAAAATAAGGGTAAGCTGATATGGCCATATTAAAATAAGGGTAAATGGATGTGGTCATATTAAATGAGGGTATTTTAGAAAAATGCAGTCTTTTCCTTCTTAGATCATTTCTTTTTGCATGTGAAGCTTATTTCCCCATGGAATTTTTTGGAAGGTAAAACCTAGGTCAGAGGAGATGCTGATCATTTACAAACAATGTCACCATTCTGAATGAGAGACATCTCATCTCATAACAGACTGAGATGGAAATGTCACACAGAGATGCTTTCTGTTAAGTTTGACACAAAATCTTATGGAGGAACTGCCATGCAATCAGATGCTGCCTCTGGGAAGAGTTGGGAAACAGGAAAATAAAGTCACTACTGAAAATGCTAGGTCAGAATGATTTTCCAGGTAAGAGCAAACAACTATTCATCTCTATTTACTGTGCCTGAGAGAACGAGAAAGAAGATGATAAGGAGAGGGAAAAGGAGAAGGAAGGAAAGAAAGGAGGAAAAGGGGAGAAGGGAGTAGAAGGTGGAGGGGATGGGAGGAGACAAGGAAGGGAGAGGAGGGACGGAAAAGAGGAGGAGAGAGCAGAAGGGGAGGAGAGGGAATAGGACTAAACACATTGTACAAAATATGGACAAGTGGTGAATCTGAGCATGGATGTGTAAAATTCTTTTTTTTATTCTTAAAATTTTCCTGTGTTTCCTTGAAATTGACACACATAAAATATTTTATTAAAAACTTTAAAAGCTCAAGAACAGAAAATAGACAAGAATAATTAGAAAAACATGATTGTAAGTAGACTATAGAAAGAAAATCATACTCATAGGAAGCAACTTAATTGATGGAAGGGTTACAAGAAGCCAAACTAACACATGTGGAAAAGAGGAAAAAAAGGACTATGAAATGAACAAAATTCAGGGTAGAAAGTACCATTAGTAGTAATGATCCTGAAATACTAACAGTGGGCATTTCACATTTGAAGAAGAATTTATTCTCTCAGAACATTCTTTGAGCACCTATGCAGCCTCAAATGTTAAGGCAGGCACTGCATGTGTTAGAATTTACAAGCACCTTGTTGAGCACCTTGACATTAGATAAATGGCTTGCATTCACTACAAGGCAGATTGATGAAAATAAGGCAGAATGTGAAAACATTTTGGAGACAAAACTCAGAGTGAAAACTATGACTTAAAGTCTAATAATTAAAATGAAGTGTTTGGGGGCTATTATTTTTTTTCTTAGGGAGTAAGCTTTTTGAGTCAGGGTAGTCTAAAAGTTACAGCAATCCTCCCACCCCAATCTTCCAGAGGAAAAGGATTATAGATGTGTACTACCATGTCTAGCTTTTGATGAAAGATAAGAGTCTAGTTTCGGGGCTGGAGAGATAGCCTAGCGGTTAAGAGCACCGACTGCTCTTGCAGAGGACCCGGGTTCGATCCCCCAGCACCCACATGGCAGCTGAGAACCATCTGTAACTCCAATTCCAGGAGAACTCCAGTTCCAGGGGAATCCGACACCCTCTTCTGACTTTCGCAGCATTGCACAACACAGGTGCACAAGCCTGCATGCAGACGGTACACTCATACACATAAAAAATAAATAATTTTTTTAATTAATAAAAACAATTCTTCCTTTAAAAAAAATGAGTCTAGTTTCATTCCTCTGCGGTGTCCATTTTTTTTCCGGAATTACTTATGAAAAAGGTTGTCTGTAATGCAAGGATTCTTAGCAAGTTTCCCCAAGATCATTTGGTTGTAGCTGTGTTTACTTCAAGTTTCTCCATCCTCTCCCTTCGATCTCTCTATTTTGTGACAATAACAGTACTTTGAAGTAAAATAATTTAATGCTTCACTTTTTTTCTGAAATTGCTTTTACTGACTATTCAGGGTTTTATTGTAGGTTTTTTTTTTTTTTTTCTTGGTCTTTTTGAGGCAAGCCCCAGGTGGCCTGAATCTCACTATGTAGACCAGGCTGGCCTTTGAACTCATGGAGATCAGCCTGCTTCTGCCTGGGATTAAAGGCATGCACCACTTTGCCTGACAGTTCAGTAAAGAATATTAACTCATTACACACCAAAACTACAACAGCTGTTACACAAAAGAGGGAAGAGGATATAATGCAACAATAACATTGTTAGAAAATATTTGCTAGTTGACATTATTTTTATCAAATGATAAAATATTTTAAATGGTAAGAATCCAAAAAATAAGGGATATTGGATATAGAAGAGATGTTTTCTCTTTCTGACCAGATCCATTACCTTTCCCATAACCTAAGATTTCACAAAAGAAGTTGAAATCCGGGGCTGGAGAGATGGCCTAGCGGTTAAGAGCGCTGACCGCTCTTACAGAAGACCCGGGTTCGATCCCCAGCACCCACATGGCGGCCGAGAACCGTCTGAAACTCCAATTCCAGGAGAACTCCAGTTCCAGGGGAATCCGACACCCTCTTCTGACCTCCGCGGCATTGCACGACACGGGTGCGCAGACCCACATGCAGACAGTACATTCATACACATACAGAAATAAAAAAAAAAAAAAATTAAAAAAAAAAAAAAGAAGTTGAAATCCAGAAAGCCATCCTGTGGAACAGTTGAAGGTCTAGCAAGGAAGACTTCCTTATTGGATTGAAATTGAATCATGGTTAAATATTTAATACGAATCCTTTGATATGCAGTCACAAATTGGTTAGTAACTTGACACCTTCAATATGATATAGCTGAAATGAAATCTAGATCAAAATACCTCAAAATTCAGAAATGAGATGGGAAAGTAAATATGGACAGAAGCCAAGATCTAGCAGTTCCCTCTGGAAAGGATATTAGCATTTGTTATTCTGTCACTGTGTGCAACATGTTTTTCTCTCCAGGAGTCTTGACTGCTTTGCTGCAAACAGAATAGTCTGCTTTGTTTCTCATTGCTTCTTTATACTGGTTTAAAAATCAATTGACTCATTACAGAATAGTAGACTGGTTTTGTAGAATGATTTCCCAGAATGATCAGAATACTAAATACTTTGTCCAATGCCAAGTTTGTGGGTCAGAGTAAAGTAACATTGACAAAGGAAAGAGCCCGAAGAAGCCCTTAATCTCCATTTACTCTATTTCATGACACTGATTTTCTAATATGGAAGCCATCTTTCTGGAGAAAAATGAAGCTTACTTTTATTTTCATTTTTGAAAAATTTATTTATTATTTTTTATATGTATGAGTGTACTGTCTGCATGTAGGTTGGTGTACCCGTGTTGTGTAATCTGCAGAGATCAGAAGAGGACATTGGATTTCCCTGGAGTTGGAGTTAAAGATGGTTCTAAGCTGCCATGTGGGTGCTGGGAATCAAACCCAGGTCCTCTACAAGAGCAGTTGGCGCTCAACCACTGAGCCATCCCCTTTTGGGGAATCAGTTAATACTGGAGTTGGCTATGACTTTTGAGCATTGTTCTTTGCTGTAGCAGTATAGTTCACTTTGAGCAGCTTACAAGATGATGAACATGGAATTTCTTCCACACCAACAGAGTGGAACTGCCTTTAGATTTACAGACTTTATCATAGTCCATCATGCCATGTGACACAAGTACTATTGTCCTCTATGCCATGACATGGAAATAGCTGAGAAGCATTACCTTGGCTATTGCATCATCTCATGTATTCAAAAAGGAATGCTTGCTAACACTATCCTAGGACAAGTTCTTCCAGAGTTGGGTCTATGTTTTCCATGACAGACTCCTAATACTTCATGAAACAACAACCCACATTGAAACTTTCAGAGAAAGAAGTTTCTGAAAATGTCAACTTTTATAAACTTTTATAGTTACTCTGTTGTTACTGTGATAAACTATCACAATCAAAAGCCAACTAAGGAAGGGTTTATTTTAGTTTACAATTTCAGAGGGATATAGAATCTGTAATGAAGAAAGAAAAAGAAATAAAGAAAGAAAGAGAGAGAGAGAAAAGAAAGGGGATAGAGTGAGAGAGGGAGGACAAGAAGGAAGGGAGGGAGGGAGGGAGGGAGGGAGAGACGGAGGGAGGTAAAGGAAAATTTTCATCTAGACCAAAGTTGCAAATGCCCTGGCAAATGAAATCTTCATCAAGTCTTATGAAGTAATAAATAGCCCTCTACACAGCACATATTTCTGTACCACCATTTTCAGTCCCACCCTTCTCTCTCTCTCTCTCTCTCTCTCTCTCTCTCTCTCTCTCTCCACAGACAGGTGAAATATAATAAAATATAATACAAACTACCAATATGAAAAGTAGTAAGTTCACAGCAAAAATTCACTCCTGCCATGGGGGCTTCCACAGTTCTTACCTATCAGCAAGGGTCCTCCCACAGCAGGCTACAGTCCAGTTGTCTGGCAGGAACTCTTGCCTATTCTCCTTTTGCACAGGTTCTGGCCCAGGGAGATTTTGCCCTTTGTGAGACTAAGAAATGATTTCATTCCTCCTCATGGTGTAAAATTGGGGGTGAGAAGAGAGTTTTGCAATCACAGCTTCTTTTGTGTTTTAGGAGGATGAGCATGTGTAGAACATGTGTGTGCAGCTGTACAGGTACTATGGCATGCATGTGGAGGTCAGAGGGCAACTTCAAGTGTCAGTCTTCCACCTTGTTTGAGACTGAGCTTCCAGAGATTCTCCCATCTCTGCCTCCTATTTCTCTGTAGGGTAGTAGATTACAGTCATTTGTGCTGTGTAATTTCCTTTAGTTTTGTGGATTTGAACTGGACCTCATGCTTGCATGGCAAGTGCTTTTCCCCACTGAACCATGTTCCCAGCACCTGTCCCAGTTTCTTCTAATCCAAGTACAGGGGGATTTTGACAACTAGAACCATATAATCCTATAATTCTGATTTATTTCTTTCCAGAAATTACCCTATGTTGGTATCCATATCTAGTCTTCTTGCTTAGATATAATTTCCAAGTTAACTTGATTACTTCCTATGCTCCTGCTGTCCTCTCACTCAATTAAGTGTTGCCAAGCTTTAAGTCATCTGATACTTTATGCTTGATTGGGAAAGAGACAGCATGGTCTGATCTTAGTATCAGATATGCTTTTTTATATACTTTTATTGATGTTTTGTGTATTTCAGGTGGAACTCGAAGCCATTATGGTAAGTGAAGTAACACAGACATTCTTTTTAAAAAGATTTTATTTATTATTTTTATTTTTTAGGTGTATGATTGTTATTCCTACATGTATGTATGTAAGTGCACCAGTGTTGTGCAGTGCCCACAAAGGCCAGAAGAGGGCGTGAGATCCCTTGGAACTGGAGTTAAGGACAGTTGTTGGGTGGCATGTGGGTGCTGGGAAACAGGTCCTCTGCAAAAGCAGCCAGTGCTTTTAACTGCTGAGCTATCTCTCCACCCCCTGGTCTCAGACATTCTTAATTACCTGGTTAGTGTTTCTGGTCAGCATACAAAACAATGCATTTCCTTTTGACATTTCATCCATGTACATTATTCCCTGTGGAAATATTCACCATTGCTGGCACCATCTCTTGATCCACTCCCACCCGTTCTCCTCTTATTTTTAGACAGCCTCTGATCTGCTTTCATACATACCATTAAATCTAAATTCTGCCTATAGAGTAATCACACAGTTTGTCTTTCCCTGCTCCCTTCATTACCCTTTGGACTGTCCATTGTCCAAAGCATTTTTTCAACTACACTTGCACATGAGGATATAAGCAATATAAGACCCAAAGTTTCTGGTACATGTCCGTGCCCTCTTATCTCAGCTATCAAATAGTCATGCTCCTGTTTTACTTTGTAATACTTCACCATATGCAACAAAGAACAGCTAACATACAACTGACTCTTTATGCTCCTAGAATAAGACATATACACAGTTGATTTCCAAATAATTATGCTTTTACCATGTGTTTTGTAGTTACACACAGAGGTTTTGCATAATATATATCTTTCCAAAGATAATTTAAAAAAATATTTTTTAATTTTATTTATTGTTTATGTGTATCAATGTACTGTCTGCATGTAGGTTTGTGCATCCATGTCGTGCAATGCCACAGAGGTCAGAAGAGGGTGTCGGATTCCCCTGGAACTGGAGTTAAAGATGGTTCTCAGCCGCCATGTGGGTGCTGGGTATCGAACTTGGGTCCTCTGCAAGAACAGTCAGCGCTCTTAACCGCTAGGCCATCTCTCCAGCCCCAAAGATAAATTTCTTAACACAAAGGACTGTTAGGCAAATGCTATGTATTTTTAGTTATTTGTTACAAAAAGAACTGGTTTTTGCACCAACAAGATGGCAACTTGAGTTTGATCCCTAAGACCCATGTAAGGTGGAAGGAACTAAGTCCACAAAGTTGTTTTCTAGCCTCAACAAATGGGTCATGGTGCACTCTGAAATGAGAGAGAGAGAGAGAGAGAGAGAGAGAGAGAGAGGCATATTAATGGAATAACCATTTTTCAAGTTTCTAATTGTTCACATTAACAAAAGAAAAGGCAGATGGTATAACAAACAAATTCAAAATTTTTAAATGACCCAAATATATTAGCATAAAGCATGCTCCTACAAATGGTAACTGAGAAAATGAGGCTGCTTCCACATGTAGTGCCAGCATCTTCCAAGTTAACAGGTTGACTCACATCAAGTTGGTGGAAGGAAAAGAGCCAATTTATATACCCAAAATCTTGTTATCTATTCACTAAAGTGAGGAAATGACTAACCTTGTTCCAAAAAGTTTGTTAATGGTTCTGCAGTCTCCTCCCAGTACCCACCAGCCTTCTTTGCCATATTGATCAACAGGAAGTATTAGAGGAAAGTAAATGATAATTCCAGAAGTATCCTGAGAAAATGCAAATAGGAATTTATTAGACGTAAGTATGTATTCTACCAACACCTTTACTTGAAAATATTCATTGGAGCAATATCATACCAAACTGTTTATTATGTAATTCAAATTTGGTGTCTACTGTGGGACAGAGATTTTGGGAAAAGTGATCAAACTGGGCCATCCTTGTTTGTAGAGGTTAGTCTAATATACACAAGTGTAAAAACAAATGACGATAATCATGAGATACATTAACAAGATATATATTAGGGTTTAAGAATCTTTCATGGTGATGCATTGGTTTTAAATTAGAGCTTTGGTTTTGTTTCTTGGGGGGCAGATAATAATGGATCTTCTCTGTTAGATACTTTGATTGGTGCCAGCATAAACCAATGACAATGTTAGAACCCTTTCCCTAAAGACACTCACCATTTACTAGAGGAAGACTTTAAAACTAACTATGATAAAGTCTGAGACAAACACCAAGTGTAGTGAATACACAGAAAAGTAAAAATCAGCACAACTTAGAAAATCAAGAAGCCTTTTAGAAAACAGATATTACCAAGCCTAGAAGGGTGTGCAATAATAACTCACATCTGCGTAGCACTTATAAGCAGCAAGCACTTCACTTGTACTTCATTTTTCCTGAAGGAAAAAAGTCCCTGATTTTATATTGTCATTATTGTTATTATTGCTAAGTGACTTGCAGGCAATTTATAACCTGGAATACAGGATTCAGTTTCAGATCCTGAAGGCTGTAAGATTTAAGGAAAGACAGAAGGCTCTGTAATGATAGTAATCTGTCTAAGAGACTCAGCCACCGCTGTGAGAAAATTACTCATCCTCTCTAAGCTTACATTTCTTAGTATATCACATAATATTTTCCTCACATTAGGATCACTATGCACTTCATATATGACAAAAGATGCATGGGCAGATTTTTAGGATTATATTTAAGACAATGGTCCCTCAATACCCTCTGCTTTCTTTCTTTCCTGAATCAGACACAAGAAGATGGAGTGATGATAAATGATAAGTTAAAGTTCTGTAAAGTTCTGTAAACTGAAGCAATGTGGAAAATGGGTCAAAAACAATCAGAAAAGAATCTCAAGGAATGGACAGTGTTAATATCATCTTACAGTAGTCTACCCATAAAATGAATGCTGGAACTAAAGCAATAGCATCTGTGGTGATACAGAAGGGAGGATGATGAAACATTCCAAGGCAGACATACCTCAGGAGTGGGCAGGGTGCAGACTGACCCGACCATTAGGAATTTAGGAAACTGGTGGATGGTGTTGCTGTATGCTGATGGGGCACAGAGGGCTAAGTCTGTTTGAAGGTGGATACTTACATCTATTTTAGACATTAGAGAATATTGAAGTTTGTGGCGAGAATTATAAGAAGGCAATGGGAAACACATGTCTAGGACTCAGAAAAGATGTCAGGATTGTTCATTTAGATTCGAGAGTGAAGACCTGTAGGTGAGTCAAAGCCATGTTATAATATGAAACCAACGGAGAGAAGCTAGGCACAGAAGACAAAAGCTCAAAGTATGGGGATAAAAAAATTGAGAAAGGGGTATGAGGTGGGCTTGGAGGAATCCAGGAAAAACCCACACATGTTTAGAAATATTTAAAAATAAAATAGGCCTAACACAGAAACCAACAGAGGAAGGACTTCATGAGAAGCATAAACAGATAAATCATTTTTAAAGAGGATTAAAAAGGCCTTTAATACCAGCTTTCCAGAAAAGGCAGGAGAGTCTCTGTGATATGGAGGCCAGCCTGGTCTACATAGCAAAAATAGAGCAAAGATGTGAACAGGGAGTTCTCAACAGAGGAAATGCAAATGGCTGAGAAATATCTGAGAAAATGTTCCACATTGTTAGTCATTAGGGAAATACAAATGAAAACCACACTGAGATTTCATCTTGCCCCAGACAGAATGATTCAAAGGACAAACAAGGACCAGTGCTAGTGAGGAGGTGGGAAGGGGAGGTCTTATCCATGGCTGGTGGGAGTGCAGACTGGTACAGCCACTATGGAAGTCAGTGTGGAGATTCCTCAGAAAGCTAGACATATATCTACCATATGACCCAGCCATATCACTATTGGTTACATACCCAAAAAAGTCTATATCCTAATACAGAAATACTTGTTCATCCATGTTCATTGTGACCTTTTCACAATAGTCAGGAAATGGAAACAACAAAGATCTCCACTAATTGATGAAAGGATAATGAAAGTATGATACATTTAATATGATTTAGTATGATACAATATAATATGATTCAGCTGTCAAAAATAAAATTATGAAATTCACAGGTAAATGGATGGAACTGGAAACAATCATCCGGAGTAAGGTAACCCAGACCCAGAAAGACTGTCACTTGTTCTCTCTCATAACTGGATGGTACCTTTGAATTCTTAGATACACATGCTTTAAATGAAAAAATCCAGAGATTTCAGAAAACAAGTAAACAGCCAATTGGAACATTCATGGTTGGGAAACTATGATATAGTGATATAAAGGGGTCAGGGGGATAAAAGAGTAGGAAGGGTTAATTGGAGTGGGGAATGGGAGGGCGAGGCAGAGCAGAGGAAGGAGCATGGGGAGGAATAGCTAACACTAAAAGCCTTTAGAAAGGGTCATATGAAAATCTGTTACTATAGAAGTTTCTTAAAGTATGCACATACACATTATAAAATGCATTTATATTAGAAGAGATTAAAAAGAATGACCTTATAACAGGGGCAGACATTGCCCCTACTAGACACATAGGCCAGCAAAGTAAAAAGCCACTGCCAGGAATGGACTTGTCCCTTTGAAGCTGTTGACTAGTGGTACAACGGACCCTCAAATGATACTGACCATTGTCCCTGCTCTTGGTTCCCCAGCAGAACTTGACTGTAGGACCTTATTGCTGAAGACACAACACACACAAGCCACAGAACAAATGAGGAGAAATCAAGCTGGTACTGACATCAAAGCTTCATCTATCCTGACTGGCTTGCCTAGTGCTAGAAGATGTTATATATGCTAACGAGAGAAAAAAATAATCCTTAACTCACCCATCTGTGAATCCTGCATGCTTCAACAACAGGCCTGGCAAGGTGGCTGGCATAATAATGGGAAAGATATTGTGGGAGTAAACCCACAACTAGCCAATGTACAGAGAATAAGAGATTGTGGAGTTCTTATCCCTAAATTGGGCACCTACATCAAACTTCTGCCTCTAAAGGCTCGAGGTTTATTGCAGAAGAGATGGTAGAATGATTACAAGAGCTGGAGGTGGCCGGTGACCACAAGGAAACACTTATCCAGACAGCTGGGCAGGTAGTCATACGAACATAAAGCAATGTTAACAGTATGCACATGTAACATGTAAGCTCAAACCAGACAAAAGTCCAGCAAAGATGTAAGGAAGCAGATGTAAAGAAATCCTAACTCTACCTGAGGAACTACTGGAAACAGATGGCTGCTGTGAAGGCACAATCTGTCTTTTTCAAGGATGTGACTCTTGGTAGGTGGATGCAGTGGATGATTTCACACCAAGGACATTTACGGACACACATTTAACTCTATAAACCTTTATATAAACAATTTTCCCATATGTGAAATTGGATGGTCAGTAATAAGAGAAGTATAGATAGGGTTGGTAATCTAAATATAATTAACATATATTATATGAAACTTGTAAAAATTCAGTAAAAATCTTCTTTATTAACAACCAAAGATGATTAAGCAAGTGCATACCAGGGTGATTATTCTGGGACATCTTTGATGACATCAGAGGAGTGTATGAAAAAATTGATTAGGCTAAAACTGGGAAGAAATATACAGAAGATAATATGATCAAAGACATAGACAGAGGGAATGGTAATATTTTTAGTAAATATTGACTCAGGCCCACCTGAGGCTTACCTCAGCTTTGCGCAAAGCAGACAAAAGCACCCACTTAGGGGAGACACGACTCTTAAGGTGAGCATGTACATGACAGTGCAGGATGTAGTTCTGTCAGCCCTTTGCTTTTGTGCAGCACAGGGGCTGTACAAGTGAACAGTCTTTTATAGTTGAAATGCAGGGTGCAAGAAATGCCCTGCTGGGACATGAATATAGATAGCATGTACTAGAGACACTGGAGAGCCTCAAAAGCTAGGGAGACCTTTGTATTGAATTTAGGAGACAATAGGGAACACTCTATGGCAGTGAGGTTCACTTAAGGAAGATGAGGCTGGCAGCTCAGTGGGAATGGACAGCGAGCTGGGAAGTAGTGAGGAAGCTATTTCAATTGGAGAGCTAAGAGCAGGAGTTTATTTTTCCTTTGATCTGCATTAGGATATTTTAAGTGTAGTCTAGGAAAATAAAAAGGACAAAGAAATCACAGTACTTCTTCATATAGCTTTAGCTTCCAAACTTTGGAAGGAGTTCAGTCCTCCAGGAGCAAATTAGGAAGATGCAGAGGCAAGGCATCACTGTTCCTGGCTGCGATGTGATTTAGTGTCCTCTTTTCACCTCTCTGAGGAACAAGCTGCTTTGAAGTACTATTTATAGTCACTCTCTTGGGTCAAACTATTGTTTTCTGCTACTAGGAGAAAAATTGAGTCCAAGGAAACCATTAGCTTAAAAACTAAGATGTTGAAACAACACCCATGGCATGGCTTACATACTTTGGTCTGTTGTTTGTGCCCTTAACTCAGAAAGTGACTGCTGCTTGATGTTTAGTTGCCCTCTCTCCTATACTAGTAATTTTTTTTTATCCAGCATTGATGAATCTAGAAGGGGAAAATAAAGGGACAGATTGAGAAAATTAATAGGAAAAAGAAGAGAAAAACAGGTTGGAATAACTTAAGAAATTGAGGGTCAACTTCACATATCTTACTCCATTTGAACATCAAACAACATCCTCAAAATGATCTTATTACTATCCATATTCTACAGACTAAAACTTCTGAGGGTACTGGAGAAATGGCTCAGTGGTTGCAAGCACTAGCTGTTCTTGCAGAAGACTCGGGTTCAAACCCCAGGACCCACGTGGTGACTCACAACTGACTGTAACTTCAGTTCCAGGGGGATCCAAGTCTCTCTTCTGTCCTCTGCAGGCACTGCATGACACAGGTGCACTTACACACATGCAGACATATCACTCAAACACATAAATAAAAATACAATTTTAAAAATCTGAAATTTATGGATTCAGTCTACAAATTATACTAACAGCAACTACTTTGTAATGTATACCAAATTCATGAGGAAATAAATATTATTAGCACAATATTTTCACAAAAGTTTATATGGACTCACTAAACATAATGAATCCACAAGAGTCAGAGTTTATGTAAGCCATTGAGAAGAACTAAACTTCAAATAAATATGCACGAAATGAAAATATACACGTAGAGTTTTTGCTTGCATGCATATATATATATATATATATAAACTTACATATATATGCATATGTGAACACATAAATATGTGTGTATGTGCATATTTGTGTGTATATGTTTATATGTGTATATACATATGCATGTGTGTTTGTGTGTGTATTCTTATTCATGCTGGTGGACTAATACAGATAAAACTTCCCCTTTATTCTCCTTCCTGAAACAATAAAAAATGTAATCATGAACAGAAAAAGGGAAATACCTTCCAGAATAATTAACACGAATAGTGAACCCCACATATGGGGCCCAGAATCATTTCTGTTCTGATGAGCCAGATCGTAAAATTCCTTAATTTATAGAGAGTTTTTGCTTTAGTTTCTTCTCCTAATGCTGTGATAAAATACCCTGATCAAAGCAACTTAAGAGAGAAACAGTTTAGATGCTGGAGAGATGGCTCAGAAATTAGGAGCACTGGCTGCTCTTGTGGAGGACCCAGGTTTGATTGAAGCACCCACATGGTGGCTAACAACAGTCCATAAATCCAGTTTAGGGCATCCAATACCCACTTCTGAGCTCCATGGGCATTGTACGACATGTGTACACTTACACACATGCAGAAAATACGCTTACACAGATAAAATAAAAATAATAAATAAAATAGGTTTGAAAAAGAGATAGAGAGCACTGACGTGCTAGAGCATGCCTCTAATCCCAGCACTCAGGAAGCAGAGGCAGGCAGATCTCTGTGAGTTCAAGGCCTGCCTGCTCTATATAGTGAGCTCCAGGCCAGCTGGGACTAAAGGGAGACCCTGTCTCAAGAAGACAACAAAAAAAGGAGATGAAAGGATTTATTTTGGGTTACAGTTCTAGAGGGGATACCGCTCATTGTGTGGGGAAGGCATGGTGATAGGCAAAGAAGCCATGGCAGCCAAAGCACAAGGCTGGTTCGTCACAATGGATCAACATTCAGGAAGTATAACGAGAACACGATGTGGGGCTAGGCTGTAAAACCTCAATGCCTACCCACATTGTCTTACTTCCTCTAGCAAGGCTCTACTTTCTTAAGATTCTATCACCTTCCCAGATGAGTCCAATAACGGGGTAATGGAAGATGTTTCACATTCAAACCACGTTTGAGTATAGCACTTAAGAAGGCCTTGCTCGGGGCTGGAGAGATGGCCTAGCGGTTAAGAGCGCTGACTGCTCTTGCAGAGGACTCGGGTTCGATCCCCAGCACCCACATGGCGGCTAAGAACCGTCTGTAACTCCAATTCCAGGAGAACTCCAGTTCCAGGGGAATCTGAGACCCTCTTCTGACCTCCGCAGCATTGCACGACACGGGTGTGCAGACCTACACGCAAACAGTACATTCATACACATAAATAAATAAAATTAAATTAAAAAAATAAAAAGAAGGCCTTGCTCTAAGAATATGGAATTAACCATAGATTGAACATTGTTCTGGACCCACCTTACAGGTGATTTTAATGAGTTGTTGGATCTAAGATAAACACATATTTCCAAGCAACTAAAATCAAGCTCATGAAGATTTATAGAAAAAGAAATTATCCATCATCTAACAAAATAAAATTAATAATTCCTAAGTTCTCATTAAAGATTATTGGATATATACAATGAGCTAGAAAGTACAACTAAAAATGAGGAAAAATGATAAATTAATTAAACTGAACTAGAATTGACATAAGTATTAGAATTATAACTCAAGGACACTTATATTACAGGTCTATGCCATACACCAAAAATTTAAGGATATGTAACACATTAAAAATTTCCCAAATTCCTGAGAAATTGTACTTCAGGTATAAAACTCAAGATCTTGGTAATGGGAGGCAGAGGCAGGTGGATCTTTGTGAGTTCAAGAACAGCCTGGGCTACAGAGTGAGTTCTAGGACAGCTGGGGCTACAGGGAGACCCCGTCTCAAAAAGACACACAAAAAAAGCACACTTGTTTTGCCTGTCTTACTGGCAAGTGCAGCTACCCTGAGGCTGCCACTGCTTTTGCCATTCTTTAAAGACATGAGACATAGCTTTTCTACCTTCCAATATGGACTGAAGACTCATGTCTCTCCAAGAATCCTCCAAACCTTCAGTGCCAGATAGGGACTGCTGAGACATCCAGCTTGCAGACTGAGAAACTACTGGGGTTTCAGCCTCTTCGGAGTATTGATTGCCATTGTTAGACTACCCAGGCTGTAGAACAGATACCAGTACAGGAGGATCAAGACAGGACACGGTGTTTACTGGACCTCATTTGGTGACCATGGAAAGGGAAAACCCTAGTACGGAGCACAAGGGCAAGACTGATGGTTGTTTAGGCTTGCCAAGGAGGAGACTTCAAACATGACATCTTTCAGCCTACTAAAAAAAAGAAATCATAAGCTGAAGATGCAAAAAGATATATGTGACATGCATATATGCATATTTTGGAGTGATGAAAATTGGAACAAACAACAACAACAAAAGAATGGGTCAAAGAACTGACTGAAGCGGTGAACTTCTGCTCAAAACAGTAAATTTCTGCATGAAAAATTTTAAAAGAGACTGAGAAAAAGATGAACAACACGTTTGGCAGAATGCATGAGCTCTGGTGGGGTGGGAGGGGGCAAGGAAGGGAGAACGGGCCTAGATTTGATTGGAAATTTTGTATGAAATGCACAAAGCTTCAATAAAAATTGGCTTTGAAAAAAAATTTCCCAAATTAAAATTCTAGAGATGAAATGTATGGGAAAAGCTAGGTGCGGTGGCAAATGCCTTTAATCCAAGCACTCAGGAGGCAGAGGCAGGTGGCTCTCTGTAAGAATGAGGCCAGTCTGGTCTACATTAGTGGTCTGCAAGGGCTACAGGGAGACCTTGCCTCAAAAAGGCAAAAAAGAAAAGTATGTTTAACCGTGGTGGCTCACGCCTTTAATCCTAGCACTCAGGAGGCAGAGGCAGGTGGATCTTTGTGAGTTCAAGGCCAGCCTGGTCTACAGAGTGAGTTCCAGGACATCTGGGACTACAGGGAGACCCTGTCTCAAAAAGAACAACAACAATGAAAAAAACCTAAAAATTTGTTGGCCATAATTACTGATCAATTGTATTTTTCAGAAGAAAAGTTTAGTGAACTTTGGGAGGTATAAATTTAGAAACTACCAACAATAAAACAAAGAGGAAATGAAGATTTTTTTGGTCTTTTTGAGACAGGGTCTCCCTGTAGCCACAGATGGCCCCAGAACTCACTATGTAGACCAGGGTGGCCTTGAACTCTGTCTCCCTAGTGTGGGATTAAAGGAGTGCACCACTACACCTAGCCAAAATAAAAATATTTTTAAGTAAAAAGAATAATACATAGACCTATGGATCGACTTTGATTGGCATTTTCAAGGAGCAGGGTACAACCCAAAGAAATCTGAAGATATAATGACTAAAATTTTTACAAAATTGACAAGCAATATTGAGCCACATAATACTGTCAAGGATCAGAAGTACAATATGAAAAAAACCTGTACCAATGAATTCTATTTTAAAATATAAAAACTGGTACTGACACACAAACCTTGAAATCAGTCAGAAAAAAAAAGGACATTATGTAGTGAGACAGAGGCCAAAGTGTTATATCAGATTCTCATCAGAAACAATGCCAAGGAGAGGATACTGGAGCAAAATTTTTCAAAGACTAAGGAAAGGAAAGACTATAAACCAGAATTCTGTGTTCAAGGGAAATACATTGCCAAAGATAAAGACAAAATAAGAATGTTTTTAGATGTGGTCTCAGAGTCAGTCCTGAGCTGAAAGAATTAATCAGATATGTACTATAAGAAATACAAAAGGAAGTTCTTTGGAGATGACCTTGTTTCTTTCTGGTTGCTGTGATAAGATACCCTCACAAAGCAAAACGAGGGAGAAAAGGTTTATTCTGATTCCCAGTTCGAGTGCCCAGTCCATCAGGGTGAGGAAGTCAGAGTACCAAAAGCTTGGGTCAGCTGATCACATCACACCCCAGTCTGAAAACAGAGAGAAAAAAATGCTTGCCAGTGCTCAGCTTGCTGCCTTGAATTTATGGAGTTCAGGATCCCAGTCAGGGTACAGTGCTGCCCATTGTGGGAGATCCTATGACTGCAATCCACATTGTCTCCCCTCCTCAACAGGCATGCACATTCCCAGAGACCCACCTCCCAGAGGATTCAAGGTTCTGTCAGGGTGACAGTAAACATTGCAGAGGAAAACAAAACAAACAAACAGGAACAACAAGCCCCAAATCCACTTAAATCCACGCTTTTACTCAAAGCAGGGTACCGTGATAAGAACACAGAATCTGGATCAGTTCTATCCCCTCCCAACTGTGTGACTTTGTACAAGTATCTGGGAATTCCGGTTTTATCATAAATAAGTTGTTGATAATGATAGTAGTATATCAAATGACTGTTATAAAGAATAAATTATGGGGTGTATGTGCGTGAAGTAGAGGATTCATCAAAGATTTTAACTCTCAAAATGACACAAAGAACAGGAGAAAGCAGTTTGAGACTAAGAAACACATTTAATGAGGTTGTATGATTCAAAAAATTAGTTCCAGCTTTAAAGACTTCTGGGAGATTTGTCAAGCCCTCTGATTATCAAACCAACTAAAATGCATTCGAATTTTGAGGTGAAGACTAGAATGTAATTTAGTAAATTACTAGGAAATATATGATTGTTATAAAACTGATCTTTAGAAAATGAATCCACAGCATTTTTTATCTTATAAACCAGTTCAAAATGGAAACTATAATATCCCCAAGTTATATAGGCAATAATAAAAGCACTTAACAGGCTTTATTAGAAATCCTAAAATAAGAGAGAAAGATGTAGCTCAGTAGGAGAGTGCTTGCCTACTATGTGGAAGTACTCGGTTCCAATCCTCAGTACTGGAATAAAATTTAAAAGAATACCTGAATAATCTTTCCCACCTCAACCTCAAGAAAAATGCTGGAAACATTTCACATGGAAGACATTTACTCAAAGGCATTTCTCTGGGAATAACTGGTTGTTGACTAATTAATCTGTTTATGGGTTGCTTGATATATATGTGTGTTTATATGTATTAATAACATTTTATTCTACTTCTCTAAATTTGCTAATATAGCATAGAGAAAATAAAATCTAGTATTTTAGCTCTAAAGGACAAGGTTTTCTGTTTAACCCTCAATTTCTAATAGAGTTATGAAAGAATTTCAGATACTGATCCTGTAAACTTATTCCCCTAACAAGATATTTCTGATTGCTTTTAATATTGTATATTTATTTTCTTAACCTCTCACATATTGTGATTTGTATTAACTTGCCAATGAAATTATTTTTTTATTTCACTGTTATGAGAAATGCCTGAGGAAAACAATGTTTTAAGGAAGGAAAGATTTATTTAGGCTCACAGTTTCAGAGATTTCATTCTACCAGAAAAGGGAATGTGTGACAGAGAACAGTAACTCATATCATGGTGCACAAGTACGAAAGAAAGAGAGAGAGAGGAAGTATGTGTTCACAGGTTTGTCTCTTCCTTTTTTATGCTACCCAGACCCCCAGTTTACTGAGCAATTCTACACACACTTAGGATGGAATTCCTCCTTAATTTGGAAATAGCTTCCTGGACATGGCCATGGGTGTGCTTTACAATGTTTACTAATGGTTTCTCAGTCCAATCAAAATAAAAACCGTGACACAGATGCAAATAACATCCTGCTCTTGCTTCATCCATGTTTACCTGATCCCTTGTACCATCATCCTCCACAAAACAGAAACAAGTAAAACACGTGTAGCCATGCCTAGATGTGAATGCAAATTGTACAAAGCATCTCCCCTATCCTACACACATACTATCCTTAATATACACATACAGATACACAAATAGATTCAAACATAAGGTCACTGTGATAAAACTGTTACTCTCTCAGGAACTATTCTCGAGAGTATATAGCTGTAAGTAGAAAAAGTGACAAATCTTATAATTAACTTAGAGTAAATCTTAAAGAGAATTACTGCTCTGCGCCACATGGAATCAGAGTTTTATTTATTGTGGAGATGCTGATTTGCCTTGCAAAGATATCTTGTATAACATATTAATGATGAAAATTCTTTCAGATATAAAAATGTATGTTGAAATTCTTTCAATATCCAGTTTCTACATATATACTCATTAGAAAAACAGTCTGGATTTTTCTACAAAAAATCACTTAAAAACCTCTTTAAATATTAAATATCTCCTACGAACACTCATTAAGTGCAGAATTGTGGAAGCATTCTAGTTATTCTTTGCTATTTCCCATTCCCTACTGCAAGGAGGATGATCTATGAATAAGGCCTCTGAGCTACTTCTTAATTGTTTTTTCTTGGGTGGATAGATCAGAGGAGGAATAAAATATTAACCAAAAGCAGCACTGCTATCTCTTTAATCTCTATACGAGTGTAATTGTGGCTTGTAAAACCCTTGTCTCAGAAGAGTCAAAACCTGTGGAGATAATAATAAAATAGTTTCAAAAAGGCACAGTCCTCATAATGTTTACATTGCACAAAATGGAAAATGATGAATATAGAATGAGAGCCAGGAAACAATAAGCAAGAAACAAATGAATATTGCAGTCTACAGAGAGGGAGAGAGGAAGGGAGGGAGAGACAAAGACAGAGACAAAAAGAATTAACATGGAGACCGAGACTTAGAAAAGCTTGGGAATACATGCCCTGGGATTTTCAAATGTAATACATTACAATAAACTGAAGTAGGAACTTAGGCAAAGAAAGTGATAATTAGCTCAGATAATTCCCCTTCTCTAACCTAACCAACACCTCACCCACCCCACCCATACCCCCATCATCCTTTATATGAATATATATGCTTATGTTTCTTTTTTCTGCTTTTATTGATGTTTCGTATATTTCAGACATCATTTTTCAGTTCAATTTAGACATATTCCCCTTTCCCTTCCTGCTGCCCCACCCCAGATCATGCACTCTGCCATAAATGTCCCACATATTTCTCTCAGTCTTTTTTAATGTTTAGGAGTTCACATGTTTCCTCCCTTAATATTATATTACTCTAAAATATGGATACGTACTTTCCACCCATATACAGTAATTACAGAGTCTGAAAATAAATGGTGGATGGATTCTAGAGCCCCTTGAGAGATTTACATTATAATAACATAGTTGCTTTCAGATAAACAGAAATATAACAATAATGTTGTTCAGCTTGCCTTTCAACTGTGGATTTGGTGTTAGCATCTACAAATGAGGAAAACCATTCACCATTTGTTTTTCTGGGACTGTGTTACTTCTCTTAACATAATGGCTTTGAGTTCCATCCATTTACCTGCAAAGTTCACGATGTCATGATGTCATATTTCTGTACTGCTGAATAGTACTCCATTGTGTAGATACACAACATTTTTGTCATCCACTCGTCCACTGAGGGGCATTTGGGTTGGTTCCAGCTCTTTGCTATTGTGAAGAGAACTGCAATAAACATGGATATGCATGTATATTTGCAGTAGGATGCGTCTTTTGGGTCTATACCCAGGAGTGCTATGACCTGGTCAGGTGGTAGGCTCATTTTGAGTATTTTAAGGGTTCTCCACACTGCTTTCCACAATGGTTGTACAAGTTTACATTCCCACCAACAGTGGATAAGTGTTCCCCTTTCCCCACAACCTCTCCAGCATTTGTCATCTTTTGTGTTCTTGATCTCAGCCAGTTGTATTGGAGTGAGATGATATCTGAGAGTGGTTTTAGTTTGCATTTCCTTAAATTATTAATGATATTGAACACTTTTTAAGATGTTTTTCAGCCATTTTTAATTCCTCACTGGTGAAGTCTCCATTCAGCACTTTACTCCAACTTTTGAGTAGGACATTTGTTTTCTTACTTCTTTGTTTTTTGAGTAGTTTATATATTCTTGGCATTAATGCTCTATCAGATGTGTTACTAGTGAAGATTTCCTCCCACTTTGTGGGTTTTCTCTTCACCTCCTTCATTGTTTCTTTCCCTGTACAGAAGCTTTTGAGTTTGATGAGGTTCCATTTGTGACTCTCAACTTTACTTCCTGCGCACCTGCTGTCTGATTTAGAAAGTCTTTTCCTACGCCTATCTCTTGTAGGTTGGTGCCGACTTTTTCTTCTATCACCTTCAGGGTTTCAGGTTTCAGGTTGAGATCTTTGATCCACTTGGATTAGATTTTTGTACAAGGTGAGAGGTAGGATTTTAATTTTGTTCTTCTACAAATAGTGATCCAATTTTGCAAGCACCATTTGCTGAAGATGCTATCCTCCCTCCATTGAGGTTTTTTTCCCCCTTTGTCAAATATGAGGTGGCTGAAATTGTATGAGCTCAAATTTGGATCTTCAGTTTTGTTCCATTGGTCAACAGGTTTGTTTTTTTGCAAGTACCAGGCTGTCTTTATGACTATGGTCCTGTAATATATCTTGAAGTCTGGTAGAGCAATCCCCCCTGTATTGTATTTTTCACTCAGGGTTGCTTTAGCTATTTGGGCTCTTTTGTTTTTCCATATGAATTTAAGGATTTTTTCCAAGTCTGTGAAGAAGCTCATGGGGATTTTGATTGGGATTGCATTGAATCTGTATATCAATTTGGGTAAAATGGACATTTTTACTATGTTAATTTTCCCAGTCCATGAGCACGGGAGGTCTTTCCATCTTTTGATGTCATTTTCAATCTCCTTCTTCAGGGGTTTAAAATTTTTGTTGTAGAGATCTTTGGTATCTTTGGTTAGGTTTGTTCCCAGTTATTTTATTATTTTTGAGGCTATTGTGAGTGGGAAGATCTTTTTTTAATTTTATTTATTTTGTATGTGTATGAATGTACTGTCTGCATGTAGGTTTGTGCTCCCGTGTCATGCGATGCCGCAGAGGTCAGAAGAGGGCGTCAGATTCCCCTGGAACTGGCGTTCTCCTAGAATTGGAGTTACAGATGGTTCTTAGCTGCGATGTGGGTGCTGGGGATCAAATCTGGGTCCTCTGCAAGAGCAGTCAGTGCTCTTAACTGCTAGGCTATCTCTCCAGCCCTGGAAAGGTCTTCTTATATTCCTTCTCCACTTGTTTATTGTTGGTGTAAAGAAAGGCTACTGATTTTTCTAGGTTAATTTTGTAGTCCACCACTTTACTAAAACTCTTAATCATTTCTATAAGTTTTCTGGTGGAGTTTTTAGGATCCCTTAGGTAAACTATCATATCATCTGCAAAAAGGGATAGCTTAACTTCCTCTTTATTGATTAGTACTCCTTTAATTTCCTTCTCTTGTCTTATTGTCCTAGCAAGTGTTAAGAGCACTATGTTGAAGAGGAGTGGTGATAAAGGACAGCCTTGCTGGGTTCCCACCTTTAAGGGAAATGGTTCCAATTTTTCTCCATTTAGGATGATGTTTGCAGTGGGTTTGCTATATATGGCTTTGATCATGTTGAGGAATGTTCCTTTCAGTCCTATTCCCTCTAGGACTTTTAACATGAAAGGATGCAGGATCTTGTCAAAGGCATTTTCTGCATCAATTGAGATGATCCTGTGATTTTTGTCTTTCAGTCCATTTATATGTTTTATGACATTTGTTGATTTATGTATGTTGAACCATCCCTGCATCTCTGGTATGAATCCAACTTGGTCATGATGTGGGGTCTGTATGCAATTTGCAAGTATTTTCTTTAGAATTTTTGCATCTATATGTTCATTAATGAGATGGGTCTACAGCTTTCTTTTTTTTAAAAGTTAATTTTTATTGAGTACATTTTATACAACATTTCTTAATAAAATTTAGACTCATTACCCCATCCATGCCCCCCCTCATGACACCCCCTGCCAGAGCCCATGGATTCTACCATGCATATTAATTCCTGTCTTGCATCTTTTTCTCAGTCTTTTTTCTAACCCTTTGGATGAAAAAGTTTACTGTTTTGGTCAGTTCTTTGAACAGTTTTTTTCTCTCTTTTTTGTTTCCTTTAATTTTATATTACTCCAAATATGCATATATACACTCCACACATAAATCAGAATTACAAAGTCTGAAAATAAACTATAGATTAATTCCAAAACATTTTAGGTATTCACATTTTTTTTTATTTTTTGGTCTTTTTGAGACAGGGTCTCCCTGTAGCCCCAGCTGTCCTGGAATTCCCTCTGTAGACCAGGCTGGCCTTGAACTCACAAAGATCCGCCTGCCTCTGCCTCCCAAGTGCTGGGACTAAAAGCTTGCGCCACCATGCCCGGCTAGGTATTCACATTTTAACAGTAAAATTGCATGCAGGTAAAAAGAACTATAACTTTACTTTCTAAATTACATGTATGTTTTAATGTAATTTTTGAAGGTTCTATAAGAATTTAATATAAATTTTACAATCAGTTTACAATGTAAACTATACATTATTGTGATATTTCAATAACTCAGGGATTATACTGCAATTATTCTATAAAGCTATCAATACTTTTTTAAATTTTATGTTATTCCAAAATATGCATATATACATGCCACACATAAGTCAAAATTAAAAATTCTGAAAATAAACTATAGGTTGATTCCTAAACACATTTAGAGATTCACATTTTAACAGTAAATTTGCATGCAGGTATAAAGTCGTGTAACTTTACATTCTTTTTTTAGAATATGACTATATCTCCTCCATCTATATATGGTAATTACAATGTGTGAGTATAAGTGGTAAGACAATTCTAGAGCCCATTTATAGACTGACATTGTAATAGCACACTTGCTTTCAGATACAAATGAAATATAATAATAAAGTTGCTCAGTTTGCCTGCCAACTGGGGATTTGGTGTTAGCATCCACAAATGAGGGAAACCAGTCACCTTTTATTTTTTTTCTGGGACTGTGTTATGTCACTTAGTATAATTGCTTCAAGTTCCATCCATTTACCAGCAAAGCTCATGATGTCATCTTTCTTTACTGCTACATAGAACTCCATGGTGTAGATGTACCACATTTTTGTTATCCACTCATCTGTTGAGGGGCATTTGGGTTGGTTCCAGGTCTTTGCTATTGTGAAGAGAGCTGCAATAAATATAGCTGTGCATGTATCTTTGCAGTAGGATGAGTCTTGTGCGTATATACCCAGGAGTGGTATGGCTGAGTCAGGTGGTAGGCTCATTTTGAGTTTTTAAGGGTTCTTCACATTGCTTTCCACAGTGGTTGTGCCAGTTTACATTCCCACTAACAGTGGATGAGTGTTTCCCTTTCCCCACAACCTCTCCAGCATTTGGTGTCTTTTGTTTTCTTGATCTTGGCTAGTCTTATTGGAGTGAGATGATATCTGAGAGTGGTTTTAATTTGCATTTCCTTAATTATTGATGATGTTGAACACTTTTTAAGATGTTTCTCAGCCATCTTTAATTCCTCACTGGTGAAGTCACTCTTCAGCTCTTTACTCCATCTTTTGAGTAGGTCATTTGTTTTCTTATTTCTTTGTTTTTTAAGTAGCTTATATATTCTGTATGTTAATGCTTTGTTTGATGTATCAGTAGTGAAGGTTTCCTCCCACTCTGTGGGTTTTCTCTTCACTTCCTTGATTGTTTCTTTAGCTGTACAAAAGCCTCTGAGTTTGATCAGGTCCCACCTGTCAGCTGTTGTCCTTATTTCCTGTGAAGCTGCTGTTTGATTTAGAAAGTCTTTTCCTACACCTATGTCTTATAGGTTGCTGCCAACTTTTTCTTCTATCACCTTCAGGGTTTCAGGTATTAGGTTGAAATCTTTGATCCACTTGGAGTTTATTTTTGTACAGGGTGAGAGGTAGGGGTTTAATTTTGTTCTTCTATAAATGGTGATCCAGTTTTGCCAACACCATTTGCTGAAGATGCTATCTTTCATCCACTGAGTTTTTTTGGCCCCTTTGTCAAATATGAGGTGGCTGAAGTTATATGAGCTCAAGTTTGGACCTTCAATTTTGTTCCCTTGGTCAATGGTTCTGTTTTTTTGCCAGTACCAGGCTGTCTTTATGACTATAGTCCTGTAATATAGCTTGAAGTCTGGTAATGTAATCCCTCCAGTATTTCACTTTGCACTCAGAGTTGCTTTAGCTATTCGGGTCTTTTGTTTTTCTATATGAATTTAAGGATTTTTTCCTAAGTCTGTGAAAAAGCTCATGGGGATTTTGATTGGGATTGCATTGAATCTGTATATTAATTTGGGTAGAATAGACATTTTTACTATCCATGAGCATGGGAGATCTTTTCATCTTTTGATATCATTTTCAGTCTCTTTTTTCACGGTTTTAAATTTTTGTTGTAGAGGCCTTTGGTGTCTTTGGTTAGGTTTATTCCTAGGTATTTTTTTAGGCTATTGTGATTGGGAAAGTCTCCTTATATTCCTTCTCCAGTTGCTTATTGTTGGTGTAAAGGAAGGCTACTTATTTTTCTAGGTTTATTTTGTATCCTGCCACTTTACTGAAACTTTTGATTGTTGCTAAGAGTTTTCTGGTGGAGTTTTTAGCATTCCTTAGGTAAACTATCATATCATCTGCAAAAAGGGATAGTTTTACTTCCTCTTTTTCAATTAGTACTCCTTTACTTTTGCTTTCTTGCCTTACTGCCCTAGCGAGCATTTCAAGCACTATATTGAAGAGGAGTGGCAATAGTGGACAGTCTTGCCATGTTCCTGCCTTTAAGGGGAATGCTTCTAACTTTTCTCCATTTAGGATGATGTGGCTGCTGGTTTCTTGTATATGGCTTTGATTACATTGAGGAATGATCCCTCCAGTCCAATTCCCTCTAAGACTTTAAGCATGAAGGGATGCTGGATTTTGTCAAAAGCTTTTTCTGCATCAACTGAGATGATTGTGTGGTTTTTGTCTTTAAGTCCATTTATGTGTTTTATGATATTTATAGACTTACATACGTTGAACCATCCCTGCATCTCTGGTATGAATCCAACCTGGTCATGATGGATGATCTTTTTGATGTGGGTCTCTATGCGATTTGCATGTATTTTGTTGAGAATTTTTGCATCTGTGTTCATCAATGATATGGGTCTATAGTTTTGTTTCTTGTTTGTGTCATTGCCTGGTTTTGGTATTAGAGTGATGCTGGTTTCATAGAAGGAATTTGGGATATTTCCCTCTGTCTATATCCTGACTGAACAATGAGTGGGTCAGGGAAGAAATAAAGAATGAAATAAAAGCTCCTGGAACTAAACAAAAATGACCATACAACACAACAAAACCTGTGGAATACACTAAAGTCAGTCCTAAGAGGGAAATTTGTAGCCCTAAGTGCCCCCATTAAAAAAACAGAAAGAGAACAAGTAAATGATCTAATACAGCAGCTAAAAACACTTTTTTGATGTGGGCTCTTATAAATTTCCCTCACAAGACAGTTGTGTTGTATTGTCTTTTTTGTTCAGTTCCATGAATATATTTATTTCACTCTTTATTTCTTCCCTGACCCATTCATTATTCAAGATTGTGTTGTTTAGTCTCCATGTGTTCTTGTAGCTAGTGGGCTTATTCTGGGTTTCATATTGAACTTTATTGCACTGTAGTCTGATAGAATGCATCTAATAATTTCTATCCTTTTGTGTTTGTTTAGGTTTCCTTTGTGCCTCAATATGTGGTCAATTTTGGAGAATGTTCCATGAGGTGCTGAGTAGAAAGTATATTCTCTAATGTTTGGGTGAAATATTCTGTAGATGTCTGTGAGGTCCATTTGGTGTATTGTATTGTTCAGTTTTGATGTCACTCTGTTTAGTTTTTGTCCTGTTTATCTATCCAAGGAGATCGGTGGGGTATTGAAGTCCCCCACTATTAGTATGCTAAGATTAATCTGTGTCTTGATGTCCTGCAGAGTAGTGTTTATAAAGTTAGGTGCACCAGATTTTGGTGCATAGACATTTTATATTGTGAAGCCTTCATGGCTAATTGTTCCTTTGACAAGGATGTAATGGCCCTTTTTGTCTCTTCTGATTAATTTTACTTTGAGATCTATTTTATCTGATATTAGAATGGCCACTACAGCTTGTTTCTTGGTATCATTTGGTTGGAATATTTTTTCCAACCTTTCACTGTAAGGTGGTGTGCTGGATAGCTTTAGTGTCAACTTGACACACCTGGGTTGAGGGAGCCTCAGTTGGGGAATTGGCTCCATTGGATTGGCCTGTGGCCACATCTGTGGAGTATTGTCTTGATTGTCAGGCAATGTGGGAGGGCCCAGCCCACTATGGGCGGTGCCACCCTGGGCAGGTTGTTGTGTACTGTATAAGAGGTCAGGCTGGGCATAGGCCAGGGGAGCAAGCCAGTAAGTAGCATTCCTCCATGGCCTGTGCTTCAGCTGTGCCTCCAGGTTCCTGCCCTGAGTTTCTGCCTTAGGCTCCCTGAGTGATGAATTGTGACCCAGGAGATGTAAACTGAATAAACCCTTTCCTCCCCAAGTTGGTGTCTGTCAGAGTGTTTTGTCACAGCAATGGAAGACGAACTAGAACAGGTGGTGTCTGTCCTTGAGGGTGAGATGGGTTTCTTGTAGACAGAATATAGAAGGATTCCCTTTCCTAATCCATTCTCCCTATGTCTTTCGATTGAGGAGTTTAGACCATTAGTATTTAAGGTTATTATTGAGAGATGTGTGTTGCTTCCTTTCACCTTATTTTTGTTTGCATTCTTGGTCTAGTTTGTCTTTACTCTGTTATGCTTTTGTTGCTTTCTCTCTTTAATTGCTTAGGGATAGTTGCTCCTTTCCTCTGTTCTTTGGATTGCTTCGAGGATTTTCTGAAGTGCTGGTTTCTTAGACATATATTCTTTCATCTTGTTCACTTCATGAAAGATTCTTCTTTCTCCTTCAACTATAAGTGACATTTTTTCTGGGTATAGTAGTCTGGGTTGGCATCTAAGTCATTTAGTACTGGGAATACTTTGGTCCACATTCTTCTAGCTTTCACAGTTTACACTGAGAAGTCAAATGTGATTCTGATGGATTTACCTTTACATGTAACTTTTTGGTTTTCTCTTGTGGCTTTGTTTTGAGCATCTAGTGTTTTAACAATTATATGGCATGGGGAATTTCTTTTTTGGTCCTGCCTATTTGGTGTTCTATGTGCTTCTTGTATTTGTATGGGTTTGTCTTTTTTCAGTTTGGGGAAATTTTCTTCTATTATCCTGTTGAAGATCTGGTCAATAGTGTTGTCTTGAGATTCTTCTCCTTCCTCTATCCCTATGATGCTGAGGTTTGGTCTTTTCATAGTGTCCCACATTTCCTGGTTGTTCCACTCTTGTGTTTTTTTTTTTTTTTAATTTTTCATAATCTTTACTTGAGCATCCTAGTTGCTTCATGTTATCCTGCAGGTCTGATATTCTTTTTTCTGTTTCTTCCATTCTGCTTCTGAGGCTTTTCCCATCCTTTCCTGTTGATTGGATGAATGTTCAACTTCCTTTTACTTTTCATCCTGTGATTTCTTTAGTATTTCCACTTCCTTCTGGAGCCTGTCTTTCTCTTCTTGTATCTCATTGGTTCATTGGTCATTTTCTTTTTCATTTTGGCCTGTGATCTTTTCAGTGTTTCCATTTCCTTCCGAAGTTTGTCATTTTCTCCCTTTAGTTCTTCATTCTCTCCCCTTAGTTCTCTCATTTCTTTGAATATGTCCACAATTTTTCTTCTAAGGTCCATGTCTTGGTTTCCTTCTAGGGATATCTCATTGTAGGAATCTTCTGTAGGGTTGGCAGAGTTCAGTGTGGATTTATTATGGACTTTTCCCATGTTGTTTTTTTCTTTGTGTCTTTGGCATGTGGATTTGTTTGTTTATTTGTTTCTTTGGATTCTGGTGCCTCGGCATTGGCTATGCAGACTCTAGTCACTAATACTGTGCCTGCAGATCCTCTGCACCACTGCTCCACCAGGTTGGAGGGGGGTGGGGTTGCTACCTTGGCCTGTGCCAGTACCCTGTTGGCCAACTCACACCACCCACACTGCATGCTGGAACTCAAAGGTTGGATGGTCCTGGATAGTGCCAAGCCTTAGTGAGCAAAGCACCAAGGCAGGCGGGGCTCACCTGGTATGTTGCACACTGGTGTTGTGTGGGCTGCGGGAGAAGTCCGCTCCCACCAACAACTGGGTGCATGCTGGTCTGCTTATGTTTATTTAGGGTAGACAGCATAATATGGAATTAAAGTTTTAAATAGTTAATTTATTATTTTTTTTCTTTTTTTCTTTTTTTCAAGACAGGGTCTCCCTATAGCCTCAGCAGTCCTGGAATTCATTCTTCAGAACAGGCTGGCCTTGAACTCACAAAGATCGCACCTGCCTCTGCCTCCCAAGTGCTAGGACTAAAGGTGTGAGCTACCATGCCCAGGTATTATTTTAAATTTATGTTTTTCCTGTATATATGTAAGTGCACCATGCATATACAATGTTGGTATAACCCAGAAGAAGGTATTAAATCCCCCAGAACTGGAGTTACGAACACTTTTTAGCTGCCATGTGTGTGCTGGGAATCTGTGTCATCTGGAAGTATAACAAATGTTCTAGACCACTGAGCCATCTCTCCAGATCCTGGAATTTAATTTTTAATGAGGCTCTATAGTAAGTTAAAGCCAATATAGTTATAGCCAATTTAACTAGCCAATAGTTACTCAAACAGGCATATACTAAGCATTCAATAAGCTAGCACTCTTCTAGGAACCAAAGCTACACATTTCTTTTCTAGGAAAATTCGTTGCATATATGTTACTGGATTATTATCCATAATAATTTGTTACAATGAATTGTAACAAATGATTATGGATACCCTACTCACAGGAACTCATGAGGTACTTAAAAGATCGACATTGCCTCTAGTACACATGCTAACAGGATAGGTAGAAGAAGTTTATTACCCAGCTATTCAATAAAGTCATGATGAAGCATAACAGCACATATACTGATTACCCTCGCCTAAATGGGACAGTTATTTCTTTGATTATGTTTAAAGTTTAGATCTATTGGAGGCTGGAGAGATGACTCAGCAGTTAAGAGCACCAACTGCTTTTGCATAGGATCTGGGTTCGATTCCCAGCACCCACATGGCGGCTAAGAACCATCTTTAACTCCAGTTCCAGGGGAATCTGACACCCTCTGCTGACCTCTGTGGCATTGCACAACATGGGTGCACCAACCTACATGCAGACAGTACACTCTTACACATAAAAAATAAAGTTTAGATCTATTCATTGGCTCCATGTTCAAACTAAAAAATCTATGAGTTTTGTAATCATTATCAAGTCACTTAACTTTTCACCCTGCTTAGCACTTCAATTCATAACTGGTAATACAGAGATAGAAATAGATCAATATGTACATTAAGTTATAACGACAGCCTCTGATACATGATAAAGGTCAGGAAAATTCCAGCTGAAATTATTAACAAGAAGATGTGATGTAGACGAGAAAAATGGGAAGTTAAGGAGTAGAGGGAATACCATATATGGGAACACCATGTGCAAAGGTTCTGAAAAAGAAAACAAAATTTGGAAACTATAGGTTTGTAAAGGAAGAAAGTGCTTGATTGATCCAGTGGATCTTTTTGCACAGAAGAACATCTAGGTTCAAGAACTGACTGGATAGAGCTCAGCTTGCCCGTTGTAATGCATGAGTTCTGATGGGGTTTGGAGCATGGGAGGGGGGAATAGGCTTGACTGGGAACTATTGTATGAGATGTACAAATGCTCAATAAAAAATGAAAATAACATGATTATACTTTCTTTTAAAATAAAAAATTTCTTCTGCAAAGAATATAAGGTAAAATGGAAGAAGAAAACTGAAGGGAATGTTTAACTTTAATCTCAGTTTAAAAAAATGACTTGGCCTTGGAGGCCTTGATAGAAAAGAAAAGATACCTAGAATGAAAATGTAATCAAAGATTAAATGTGGGCAAGTCTACATCAATTACTATTTTGATTAACCATTTTTTTTAATTTCCACTATAGTTGGTTGATGGTGTCATCTACTGAAATAAGAGGGAAGGGGGGCTGGTGAGATAGCCTAGCGGTTAAGAGCACCAACTGCTCTTGCAGAGGACCCGGGTTTGATCCCCAGCACTCACATGGCGGCTAAGAACCATCTGTAACTCCAATTCCAGGAGAACTCCAGTTCCAGGGGAATCCAAGACCCTCTTCTGACCTCTGCGGCATTGCACAACACAGGTGCACAAACCTACATGCAGACAGTACATTCATACACATACAAAAATAAATAAATTTTAAAAAAAGAGGGAAAGAAGGCTTAAGAAAGAATGAATTCAATATTTGAACATGCAAATTAGTTTTCAAGGGTTGCCACAACAAAATTCTGTAGCTTAAGTGACTTGAAGAATACACATGATTTTCTCAAGGTTTGGAAGCTAGAAGTTTAAGAACGAAATGCCAGCAAGCTTGAAATCTCTATGTGCATTATAGATCTGCCCTTCTCAATCACATGCTCATGACTGTCACCCAGGCTGTGTGTCTATATTCTTAGCTCTATTTCTTCTAAAAATATTCGTCATATTGGATTAGATTCCACTACATGATACCATTACAACAGAGTTACCTAATTAAAGGACTATCTTAAATGCAGTCACATACTAAAGTCTTGCAGGTAAGAGCTTCCAATCTGTGGTAGAAGCACAATTCATCCTATATGCTATAGCATCATTCTGTGTTTTATGGGAGACGAAAGGAAATATATGGACACATTACATGAACAGGATATGTAGATCATTCAGAAGAAACACTGGGCCATGAATGTTAATATTATTTGTATATTTGTGTATAATTCTGATAAATGGGATCAGTATGTAGATAACATCACCAAAATAAGAAAGATGGTCAAATAAACTAGCTCTGATTATTCAAACAGGAGAAGGAAGATGGTAAGGAAAGGGAAAGAAGGAAGAGAATGAAAGGGAGGCAAAAGAGGAAAGGAGGAAAGATAAATGTCATAGATGAAAGAGCCTTCACAGAAAACCAGAAGCAGTGCCAAAATACATGAAGGGAACAGAAGATATCAAGAAAGCAAAAGGAAGAGCGTGTTTTAGAATAGATGCATTGGTTGATACTAAATGCAACGCTGGGTGCAATGGACATGGAAGAAAATGTAAAATCTAATGGAGGATATTAGTAGGTGAAGAAGTAAACAGTGATACAATTTGTTATAAGAGAAATAAAAACAGAACGAGATAGGACAAGGGCCTCAGTTTAATCACTGAGTATTAATTTGTCGAATGACTCCAACTGTCCACAAGAGGAGAATAAAACTAAAAATAAATAGAAAGTACCCTGGTGAACTTTACTGTTGAGTCAGATTTTTAGTTAAATAATTAGACATCTAAAATGCAGCAAAAGTGCTATGACTGATGATGGTTTGGTCCCAAAGGATAATGGGTTTTATTCCCTTTATAAAATGAAAGGGCAGAGTGTGAAAACAAAGCTGGAGGTTTGAAAGAGCCCAGTGTCCCAGGGCACTTCAATACTGGTAAGTTGTAACATGATAAATGAAGAAATATATGAAGACACATCAGTTAAAGCCATGTTGTGAAATAATATCCATGCCAAAATAAGACATGTACACAAACCAAAATGCAACTCACAGAAAAGTAGCAAAGAAATAAATCAAGAACCAAGGAAATTAATCTGATCTTTTCCACACTAGATAATAAATTCACTTATAAAAATACTGATATGTTTTACTTATAGAAGGTCAATATGTAAAAGAATTGTAGATCTGAGACTAAGAGGAAACTCCCAAGCCTGTGACTCAAGTTTGGGTTTCAGGGACACACAGATGATAAATCAGAGTCACAGAATGAGATACAGAGTAGGAAGGACAGAGTCCACAGTGTTGTATGCTGTCAGAGCACATCCAAAGAGGAGAACACAGGCAAGACTCAAGAGACCCAGAAGAGAGCACTGACAGGAGAACTAGCAAGTCCAAGGCCACAGAGCAAGAGGTAGTGCAAGTTCCCGTGGGGTATATACTGGATAGACTGGTTTTACAATTCCGTAGATGAGGAGAGTTTTATGAATATGAGAGAGACAGAAGCCAAATTCAACAGGCTCAGACGAGAATCAGGAATGTGACAATGGGAATACAACTCCAGGCAAATGATTGAGGATAACGGTTTAGAATGGAAGGAATTTTGAAAGTTATATATAAAATGACTGGTTTGGGTATAAATGTGCCTTTATTTTCCTTATGAACATTTCTTTATTTTGTTTCACTTGCTTTATGGATGCTTAAAAAGAAAGCTTCCTGGGGCTGGAGAGATGGCCTAGCAGTTAAGAGCGCTGACTGCTCTTGCAGAGGACCCGGGTTCGATCTCCAGCACCCACATGGTGGATGAGAACCGTCTGAAACTCCAATTCCAGGAGAACTCCAGTTCCAGGGAAAACCGACGCCCGCTTCTGACCTCTGCACAGACTTGCATGCAGACAGTACATTCATACACATACAGAAATAAAAATTAAAAAAAAAATTAAAAAAAAAGAAAGCTTCCTGAGGATGACAAAAGAAAAAGATGAAATCAATACAAGAATAGTCCTAAAAATGCTAGATACTGCAAAGTAGAAGACTTGGCTTTGGAAAGACTAACCTGTGGAAAAAACTAATAGAGTTGGAATGAATACTGTGATACATTTCAGAGGATTAAGAAACAAATTAACCTAAGCATGGTGGTGCATGCCTTAAATACCAGTACTAGGGGAAGCAGAGGCAGGCAGATCCCTGTGAGACTGAGACCAGTGTGGTCTCAAAAGGACAATTTTTTTTTTAAAAAGAAACAAGTTAAGTGATTTTTGCATATAATTTCCCTTAAGGAATTATCAAATGGGGTTGAAAAGTACATAAAGTCAAGAGGAGCTGGTGAGATGACTCACTGGTTGCTCTTGTAGAGGATGTAGGTTTAATTCCCGGCATCCACATACAGCTAATAAACATCCATAACTCCAGTTTCAAGGGAACTGACACCCTCTTCTGACCTCCTTGGCCATTTCATGACACAGGTGCAGTTACGCACATGCAGGCAATACACTCTTACACATAAAATAATATTTATTGAAATCTTTTTTTAAAAAAGAAAAATGAATCACTGGGCATGGAAGAAAAAGAAAAAAAAAAAAAAAGAGCCCATGAACTAGGAATCCTGGCTCAAGCAGCAGCAAGTAGAGGAATTCTGAGCAGTTCTGAGGCTGCAATTGTGGAGAAGCCCTGAAGTCTTGGGGCTGCCTATCAAAGCTATATTTCATGTAACAAAATATAATTATGGCTACCAATATGAAGTTAGATATAGGATACTTATCCCTATGGTCAAGTTACTCAGTTAGGAGGGAAAAAAGAAAATAAATTGTTGCAGTTTAATGTAAAATCCTTTAAATATGAGTAAACAAGGTACCTTCTCTGACCCATTCATTTTAGCTGCTAGAGAAGACATCACAGATAGCACGGCACATCACTTAAGATTTAAAGGAAGGGGATTTCCAAAGAGGCAAGAAAGGAAGTCTTCTAATAATAGCATGCAGAGATTTTCCTTTACCTTTTCTTAGTTTTTTTTTTTTTTCTCTCCACCATGGGTTCTCTCCATGGGTGAGGGAAAAGAAAAGAAAAGAAGAGAAGAGAAGAGAAGAGAAGAGAAGAGAAGAGAAGAGAAGAGAAGAGAAGAGAAGAGAAGAGAAGAGAAAAAAGAAAAGAGAAGAAAAGAAAAGAAAAAAGAGAAAAGGGGCCTGGAATTAGGACCTCAGGCCTGTTGGGCATATGATGCCAAAGCAGCTACTTTTCTAACTGGATATAAGCATTTTAGACTCCAGTGAACAAGTAGAATCACATGCCATGCTAGGGCAAGACAAGCACACTAATCAACAGCCCAAGGATATGTGTGCTAGACAGAGTTCCCCATTTATTTCTGTTGCCTTCACAAGGTTGTTTTTTTTTCCAGCAATGGCTTGAATCTAGGAATGAAGAGATCTAGGGGACATTGACTCACTTTCACAGTTGCAATGGGTTATGTGTGACATGGACTCCCTTCTTTGGTCCACCTGACTCCCATATTTCAGATGAATATTCTAGCCTTTTGAGACCACCCATCTTTGCCAATGTCCATTCCAGCAGCAAATAGCTAAAGTAAACTACCATTGCTCCTTATCATCAACAAAAGGCTGGAATGTTTGGTTGCTGGCACACTCCTAGAATGGCAGTGAAGCTCCTAATATTTTAAAATACAGGGTTAGGGCTCAGCCCAGACAAGTTCCTCTGCCTATAAGGAGATCAACCAATCACATGCCAAGGCACCCAGGCTATGTCAGGGAAAGTTACCCAAGCCCCTAACTCCCTATTAAGCCTGCCTGACTTCTACCTCTGACTGCTGCTCTCTCTTTGAGCCCATCATGACACAACCCAGAAGTCCATTCCCCCAATAAAATGCTGTACCCCATAAGGAAAAAAAGAACTTGCAATTAGTATTTTCTCAGAATTTTTACAGTTTTTCTTCAGTTGTTTTATGTTTTTTTTTTTTTTTTTTTTTTTTTTTTTTTTTTTTTCTGTTTACAAATATTGTAGGAAAGGAGATACAGTGCTATTTTGAAATAAATGTTTTTAGTCTGATAGTACAGCATCCTCAAAGGGAAGGAGCAGAAACCTGACACCTTACAATTATGTTGTACATTGGTAATAATTCTTCATTCTCTGTGAACAATTAGATGAGTAGCTGGGTGGGTGAGATGTTTGAAAGACGATCAGACACATAAATGTCAACACATGTATTTCCTGAAACTTTTATTATTCCTTGATTTCCTCACTGGAATTCATCACAAAGGTATATTTGTAGAATCATTAGTTGAAAAGAAAAGGAAAATATTTCCTTTGACTACAAGTGGGAAGATATGCATGTTGATATGGAAGAGATTCCTTTGCAGATCATGGAACACCACATGGCAGCAAGTGGTTTGTGCAGCAATCTATTATAGTTTGATGCCCACTGATGTACTTCTAGTGATGCTGCTTGCACAGTATATCACACAGAGATAAAGTAAAAAGGGACTTGCTGATGACACTCTACCGTGCAGGGACCTTCAATTCTACAGATCACAGATGTAAAATATTCAACAAAAGAGGTCTCTGAAATGCCTTTGTTAAATCTGTCAGGGTCTAACTAAACATCTTCTGTCCTGGGAATGGAGCTAGAATCCTTATCTGAACAATCTCTTCTGCAACATCAGAATTTATTCTATTGTCTGTAGCAAAAGTAACATTCCACCACTTTCATTTTTTAAATTAGAAATGAAACAAAATTCTCAAATCAACATTCAGATTAAAAAAATGAAACTAGAAAATCTCCTAATGCCTTCTGATTTTGATTTCTCAAAGCAGGTATTTCCCATGGTAAGTGTAGAATTTCTTCTAACAGTACATCGGGTACTACTGCTATGGAAAATAAAACTCCTTACAGAATTTAGCAATTTAAAGCAGTCCTTCTGTCTAGCTCAACAAGAATTTTGGGAGTCATAATTTGGAAAGCACAAGATATGGCTGGCTCATCTTTGCTTCCTGATATCCAGTACATCACCTATGAAGAGACAAATGAGAATGTCTGACTAGAGAACATGGAATGGAGTCACCCCTAGGTATCCTCACTCTGACTTCTGAGGCTTTGTCTGGTGCTGCCAACAGGAGGGCATACATACCGCCAAACAGCAAGGGACCATAGACAGCCTCCTTGACCCAGGCTTCCTCACAATACAGTAGGCTTACAGCACTCAGACTTACATAAAAGAAGGAACTTTTACTACCTGACCCCCTGAGTTACGCAGCCTCACTTCCACTGAATTCTGTTACAAATGATTCACAAGGCCTTGTCTCATTCATAAGATATATGTCAAGGGCTATAAACAACCAGGGCAGCAATAGGTAAATAAAAATGTTAAATGACTCTTAGAAATAAAGAAAAACAACATGTTTATTCCTTTTAAAGGCAAACACAGGATATATATATATATATATATATATATATATATAATTTGTTCTGAATTAACAGGCAGTAATGTTCTGAAGTTATCTGTGTGCCAATTAAACAGTCCCAGGGACTTCAAATTTTATAAATCAGATTAAGAACTGTATGATTTGAAGTTCCCTGTGTGTGTTTCTTAAAAAGACTCACAAGTGGTCAAAGCATAAAGAATAAGTGACATGGAATGCCCAGCACTAAATAGGACATCAGTATCACACATACTCTTGCAAGGCTCAAGAACATTGTGGAAGAAGACTGTTGTGATTTGAATGAGAAATGTCCACCATAGAGGCTCATATACCTGAACACTTGTCGTCCAGGTCATGGAACTATTTGGCAAAGCTATGGAACCCTTAAGAAGTACACCAGTGCTGAACATATGTGACTGTAGGAAACCTTAGGGTTTATAGCCTTGCTCGCTTCCAGCTTGGTCTCTCTGTTCTGTGTGTAGTTGAGATGGGATCTCTCAGTTTCCTTCTCCTACCTCCATGCTTTCCCACCATTCTGTACATCTAGCTCTCTGGAGCCCTTAAACAAAATAAATTCTTGGGGGCCTCAGACTGTATAAGTTTGGGCACAGCTGCTTGCAAATTGGTTTTACATGAAGGATGCTTGCATTCATTACTTATTACCTATTATTAAAAAAATAAAAATATAAAACATTAATAATATAATATGGCTTTAGACAACTGGATTCATAATGAAATGCTTCTGTTCATGTTTATACCATTCCAGAGAACCTAATTTATCTTACAGTTTGGCATTGACCATGAACTTCATTAAACTTTAGTCCTTCAAAAAAAAAATAAATAAATAAATAAATAAATTCTTCCTCAAAGTTGCTTGTCAGATTGGCTGCATGAGTAAGCTTCTTTGGTGACAGTTAGGGATACATAAATATTCCTTCTAACCCCTGTTCCACTAATTTCCCTGAGCCATAGATATAAAGGTTGCATTGTAGAGCTGCAAAAAAAAGCTTCTTTGATGCTATCATCTCTCTCTGATAAGACTGGCTAAAATCAAGAAAACAAAAGACACCAAATGCTGGCGAGGTTGTGGGGAAAGGGGAACACTCATCCACTGCTGGTGGGAATGCAAACTCATACAACCACTCTGAAAAGCAGTGTGGAGAACCCTTAAAAGAGTCAACATGAGCCTGCCACCTAACCCAGTCATACCACTCCAGGTATATACCACAAAGGCATGCACATCTATGTTTATTGCAGCTCTTCACAATAGCAAAGAGCTGGAACCAACCCAAATGCCCCTCAACTGACGAGTGGATAACAAAAATGTGGTACATCTAAATGGAGTTCTATGCAGCATAAAGAAAGATGACATCATTAACTTTGCATGTAAATGGATGAAACTCGAAGCCATTATGCTAAGTGAAGTAACAGTCCCAGAAAAACAAAGGACTGGTATCCCTCATTTGTGGATGCTAGCACCAAATCCCTAGTTGAAAGGCAAGCTGAGCAACGTTATTGTTGCATTTCTTTTTATCTGAAAGCAATTGGGCTGTTATAATGTGAATCCCTTAACAGGCTCTAGAATTAGCTTACCACTTATTTTCAGACTTTGTAATTGTCTGAAATATGGGTGGAAGGTATATATTCATAATTTAGAGCAATATAAAATTAAAGGGAAAAATTGAATTCCTAAACATATTTTGGAATTAACATATGCTTTATTTTTGGAGGTCATAATTTTGGTATATATGTGACATTTATATAGGAATATTTTGGAGCAATGCAAATGGGAGAAAACAACAACATGAGGACTTTGTCAAAGAACTGACTGAAACAATTAAATTCTGCCCGAAACAATAAACCTCTGGAGAGAAAAACTTTAAAAAGACTGAGGAAAAGATGCAAGACATATGTGGCAGAATGCATGAAGTGGGGTTGGATGGGGGGCATCAATGGGGAATGTGTCTATACTGGACTGAAAAATGATGTATGAAATGCACAAAACATGAATAAAAGTATTTTATTAAAAAGGTACATTTGAATTTAGTCAGAAAATGCATTGATCTAGGGATATGACATAAGTAGGTTTTTCTCTATGGTCTACTCCATCTCCAGCAACGTGTATTTATCTATGTTTACCATACCACACAAGAGTTACTGCCAATTAAGTGGGCCTTAACTATAATGAGATAGCTATTTACTACCCTCACCATGAAAGTGCTACTACTGCATCGATAGAGATTATCTGACTGAATGGTCATTATTGTGTTTCATAGACGTTAGAGCTGGATGGGATAGTTGATTTTTCTTATCTCATAGCAGTATGTATAGTATCTTCTGATACTATCTATGAGAGCCAGTCTTCAGGGAAGAGGCTTCCAAGTCACTTCTAGCTCCATTGCTACAAGTCCTATGTCCAAAATATGTCCTATCTTTAGCAATTGGGTCTTATCCTCAAGTTATGGGAGTCGATCAAGGCCTGTAGCAATAGCCTGCATGATGTTTTGGAGTCTCTTGCACTACCCTGACCAAAAACTTGAAGAGAAGTTTCCTTTGCCTGGCACGTGTGTTTTTAGTTATATAGCCTTCAGCACATACATGCCTCTCTCTCTCTCTCTCTCTCTCTCTCTCTCTCTCTCTCTCTCTCACACACACACACACGCTTTATTTTTCAGTAGGCTTTTCAAATAATACATTTTTCACACCACCCAACTTTTATTTCTCTCTTCTTTATCCCGTTATATAGCCATTCTCTACCCAGTTAAATTATCCTTCATTTTCTCCATTTCCTTCTTGGCAACACCTGTCTCCTACTATCCCCTTCTCGTTAATACCTTCTTCCTCTCTACCCCCATGGTTTGTTTTCATTTTCCTAGCTCATGTGGTTATATCAGGATATATACTTACATCTAAGGATTTAGAATTAAGATTCACGAATGAGATAGAATATATATCACTTGTTTTTCTGAGTCTGTGTTACTTCATTTAGTGTAACAGTTTCTAGTTCCATCCATACAAATTTCATTATTTCAGTTTTCTTTACTAATAAATAGAACAGCATTGTATAAATTTACCACATTTTCATTTGTCAGCTGAGGGACATTTATGTTTAAGTTGTCTCCATTTCTTAGCAATTGTGAAAACAGCAGCAATGAATCTCTGTAGTAGTCTATTGATTCCTTTCAATACATGCCAAGGAGTGGTAGAGTCAGATCACATGGTACATTTCTACTTAGTTTTTTTTTTTTAATTTTTTTTTTATTAATTTTATTTATTTCTGTATGTGTATGAATGTACTGCCTGCATGCAAGTCTGTGCACCCGTGTCGTGCAACGCCGCGGAGGTCAGAAGAGGGTCTCGGATTCCCCTGGAGCTGGAGTTCTCCTGGAATTGGAGTTTCAGATGGCTCTCGGCCGCCATGTGGGTGCTGGGGATCGAACCCGGGTCCTCTGTAAGAGCAGTCGGTGCTCTTAACCGCTAGGCCATCTCTCCAGCCCCTCTACTTAGTTTTTAAAGAGTTTTCCACACTGATTTCCATAATGATGGCAACAGTTTGCAATCCCACCAGCAGTGAATGAGTGTTTCCCTTTCACCACATCCTTGTCAACAATTGGTGTTATTTATTCTCTTGATCTTAGTAGTTCTAACTGGGGTAAGATGAAATCCTTTTTTGTTTGTTTGTTTTTATTTATTTTTTTATTTTTAAGGGATATCTACAATATGACACAGTTGTTTGCAGAAACATTGATGTACTCAGTATGTCATACAATTAGGTAATTGGTGCATTTTGAAGTATCTATGTCCAAATTTGAACAACCCAAGGTTCCCATAGTCCATTGGAAAAGCTTGTATGCACAGCATGTTGCTCAATCAGGAGTCCAGACTATATTCCGTGTAGTCTCATGATTCCACCCCTATCTCCCGCAGCCCTTACATTCTAACCGCCTCCTCTTCCACAGTTTGTTCCCTGGGCTTGGGAAAGGGGCCACAGTGGGTGAGAGAAAAACAGTCTAATTTTTTGGAGTTGTCATTTTGGACTCCAGTCTGTTCAGTTGTTTCCCTTCATGGATTGACAGCTTTTCCCAGTGATACCCTTTTAGTCATACTAACAAAGCACAAGCTATTGGTGTACAGGTTTAAGCAGTACCAATTATTATCTCAAGCTAAGCTGTGAGCATAGACACAGATGCTTGGATGGTATGCTAATCCGCAAACTTTGGTTTCTCATAAAGGGTGACAAGTTCTTATTGTGCTTATACATCTCCTAACCACTAGAGGACATAAGCTTTGGCATCTGCTGTGAGTTAATGCCTCCAAGGAGAAGAGCTAATAGCCAAATAGATTTGGGTATATTATAGACACTTGGTGCCACTGTTCACAGTATCTCCAGGCTGTTGAGGTGTAGCTGATATTTACGGAGGAGTCTTGCTTAGTCTCAGGGAGACCATATTTTGCTGTATGCTTAGTGGCTTTTGGTAATGCTCTCTAGCATTTCAGAGGCTAGTTTGTACACTAGCAAGTGAAACGTCTCATAAACATTGTCATGCTCACACCAGGTGTTCGACAACAGGGACTTACTGCCTTTCTCCTTGTATATATCCCACTTATAGGCAAAAGGCTTTATAATTTGGGGGGGGGTGCGGGTTTGAATCCCCTAGCCAACATCTAGCAGAATAATTCATTGCCGAAGTCAGAGCTTTCCTGTATAAATATTTTGCTTAATTACACAACTTATAAACACTTTACTATTTGAATTTGGCTAGATAGAGAAATATCCTTTCAACAGTTCCTATGCCTCTCAATCAATTAATACGTTTCCTGTTTATAGGAAATTACCACTGTAACTATTGGCTCTAGTTTACAGTTAGGGAGTGGTTTCATTACCATCAGTTTTTTCTTTTTCCTATAAAGGGGAGAGGTAGGAAGGTTTCTCAGCATTGGGAAGGTAAACTTCTTAGGCCATTATAAACAGTGTAACCCAATATTATTCGAGAGCTGCTCAGTGTCTGTGACTCAGCAGTCTGAGGTTCCTCATTCCTTAATGTTTAGATTGGTCATCCTCTCTGCTGGCATTCCCCAGTTCATCCTGCACAGAAAAGTGTATGTTTTCCGGCATTAGATTGGTGATTTTTACCTTGGGAAATAAAATTCTCCTCCCATGTTATTTTCAAGATCAGAAAATTGAAAATTTATCAATAGATGGAACACAGAGTTTTCCATTTGTATCCCCGAGAACGGGATAGTACCCCACCTCCCACCTCTCTCTTCTTCTTTTAGGTGTTTTATGTTTTGACCCCTATAGATGCCTAAGTTGTATTACACATACCATATAAACAGGAGCCAAGCATAAGCTGTTCATTTTTAATTTTACCCAAACTGTTTTCCTTTTGACTGTATGCTATTTTTTGGGAAGGAAATTAACTTATTCCTTTAAATTGTCCCTACAAGTAAAAGGAAGTGTTGATTCTAATGTGATGTTGTGTTCATTCAGAAAAATATATAGGCCATTTGTATAACCTTAACCTAATAAAAAAAAATTATAAATAAAAAACAATTCACTTTTACATTCGCAATTAGTTCTATTGTATTACCATTTTCACCAAATCCTACACCTAAATTTAACCAATCTAAACATTCACTAAGCCTTAAAATATCCTAACATTGTGTGAAAAGCTTGGGCAGAGTTGAGTACTGCTAAATAAATTTTACCAATAAACACTTTGCGCTTTAATGCTATATGACTGGACTAAGAATTCTACTTATTTGGGAAGTAAAAATCTAAGCTTAATTCCTTTAAATTGTCCTACAAGTAAAAGAAAGTGTTATCTTAAAATAGTTTTAATTTGTATTTTTCTAATCATTAGAAATATTGAATATATTTCTATGTATTTAGTAACTTTTTCTATTCTTTTGAGAACTTTGTTCAGATCCATAGTCCATTCTTTTTAGTTGGGTAGTTTGTTTTCTTGATTCTTGGGGGAGGGGGGTTGTTGTTGTTCTTTGTGTATTCTGGATATTAATCCTCTAGTGATATTAGCTGGTAAAGATTTTCCCCAATCTGTAGGCCTCTTCTTCACTCAATTGGTTGTTTCCTTTGCCATAAAGATTTTTAGTTGGGATTGTGTTACTTCACTTAGCATAAAAATTTCTAGTTCCATCCATTACCTGCAAAGTTCATGATGTCATCTTTCTTTTACCATTGCATAGGACTCCATTGTGTTAGATGTACCACATTTTCTCTATCCACCATCAGTGTGAGGGGCATTTTGGGTTGGTTCCAGCTCTTAAGCAATGTTGCCACTTTTTTTTAAATTGATGTTTGGTGTATGTTCATACACATTTCTCAATTCAGTTCAGGCATATATCCCCGTTCCTTACCCCCACCCACCCCTACCCATCCCAGTCATGCATTCTGCCATAATTTTCTGCGTCTTTCTCTGTTGTTTTTTTTTAAACAGTAAGTGATAGTTGTGAGTACAAGCATCCTTCATGTAAAATCAATTTCCGAGCAGGTTAGTGCCCAAAACCACACAGCTTATGGGTCCACCATCCGCAGGGGGGGGGGTCTTGTAGTTCAATCAAGTGATCAAATGATTTCCAGTCTATATTGTTGTAGTTTCACCAATCACCCAATCGTAGCCCTTACATTCTACCACTGCCCCCCTCTTCCACAATTGTTCCCTAGGCTTAGAAAAGGGGCACTGGTGATGAGAAGCAAAACAGTCTACTTTTCTCGGAGCTGTGTCTTGGTCTCTAGTCAATTCTGGCTTTTTTCTTTCATGGACTGCCAGCTTGTCCAGGCATACCTTTCAATCCACTAATGAAGCACATGAAATTATATATAGGTACTTAAACAGTATACTATACAGCCTTTCAATCCTACCAATGAAGCACAAGCAATTAGATATATAGGATTTAGACGACACTAATTTTTATGGTAGTAGTTTACCTTGTTTAGCAACAGATGTTGATGGATGGTATGTATCCCATGAATTACATTTTCTTCTGTAAGTATACAGGGTTTCGTGTGGCTTTATACTGTCTCCTAACCTTTAGAGGATGTAAGCTTGTGGGCATCAGCCGTGGGTATCTCCAAGGAGAGAGCTAATAGCCATTGATTTGGGATATACATACATATGGCTGCCACTGCTGCACCGCTTTTCCAGGCAGATGAGGTGTAGTGGTGCTGATGGAGGAGTCTTGCTTGACTCAGGAGACCTATATTTGCTTTAGTGGGCTTTGGTAACACTCTTTTGCATTCCAGAGACCATCTGTTATACATTGCAAGTGTGTCTCCATACATCTTTCCCATTTTAATCAGGTCTTCAACAGCAGGGCCTTATTGCCTCTCTTCCTGCAGATATCTCAGTTTGGAGGCAAGGAGCCTTTACCTTTTTGTGGGGCTTGGATCCCCTGGCCAACATCTCCTGGAAGAATAATCCATTGTTGATTTCAGAGCTCCTGTATTAATAATTTTGCTTAGTGCATTAGCTTAAGGAGACTTTTAGCATTGTATTTGGTTTCTGAATAGAGAATAATCCCCTCTCACAGTTTCTATGTCCATTAGTCAATCAAAGAAGGCAGTTCTTACTGTATTTTACAAGAGACCTCTATAACAGCTGGTCTCAATCTTACAGCTGGAGAATCGACCTCATCTCCTCATATTTCTCCTTTTCTATAGGGGGAGTTAAGAAAGTCTTTGTATTAAAACCTTTGGGGCACCTAGAAGGTAAGCTTCGTTAGGATTCATTTAAAAATTTTTGTACCAGTAGGATCACAGAGAGGGGCTGGTGTCTGCAGCAATCTGGGCATTCTTCCCTTCAAATGCCCAGAGGAGTCAGTCCTCTCTGCTGGTATCTCTCATGTTGGATGGTAGTACCAGAATAACCCAATTAATAAATATTTCTTGTGAGAGGGATGCATATTAAAAGAACAACAGAAGAAGATTGCATCAAAAACTGACTGAAATGGTGGACCCAGGAAGGGTGGGAGGGGTGGTGGGACATGGATGTAACATTTGATTGGTGTGTAATTTAATTGACGTGAGTTTCAACAAGTAATCCAGTTTTGCCCAGCCTGTCTACAGGATACATGGTGTTTTAGGACTTAGATAAAAGTAAACAATAAAAAAAAAAATTAAAGTTAAAAAAACAGTAATGCATCTGAGTTAATGGATATAAATGCTGTTTCCACATTAGCTTTAATTAAAAACTGTAAAACAATTACTTTGGGATTGGTAAAACAATGTTTCTCTTAATTATGCTGTCAATAGTATGACGTGGTAACATCTCTTTCACCTATAGGTGATTAACTCAAAATAAAGTTTGTTCCCAAGTTAATCACATACAGTAACCAAAACAGCCTGGGTGACTTGATGAAAGCTGTGCCTTGAATCCACCCTATAGAGTTATGTCTAATACAACTGCTTTCTTGAGACTTATGGGTCAAAAATAAAAACCTAAAATAAAAAAGGGGGATATATATAAATATGAAAACTTTTTGTCAAAAAACCTGGCAATCCAAAGCTTAAAACTAACTATGGGAAAGGATTTGTATGTTCCAACAGGCCAGAGTATCACCAACTAAATGGCTGAAAAAGAAAATGCAGCTTTGCAAGGAATAGGAAGTACCAGATGTTGAACACTTTTTAAGATGTTTCTCAGCCATCTCTATTTCCTCACTTGTGAAATCTCTGCTCAGCTCTTTACTCTGCCTTTTGAGTGAGTCATTTGTTTTCTTCTTTGTTTTTGGAATGGTTTATATATTCTGGAAGTTAATGCTCTGTCAGATGTATCAGCAGTGAAGGTTTCCTCCCACTCTGTGGGTTTTCTCTTCACTTCCCTGATTGTTTCTTTTGCTGTACATAAACTTTTGAGTTTAGTAAGGTCCCACTTGTCAACTGTCAACCTTATTTCCTGTGCAGCTGCTGTCTGATTTAGAAAGTCTTTTCCTACACCTATGTCTTGTAAGTTGCTGCCAAGTTTTTCTTCTATTGCCTTCAGAGTTTTGGGTTTCACACTGAGGTCTTTGATCCATTTGGAGTTGATTTTTGTACAGGGCGAGAGGTATGCTAAGTGAAGTAACACAATCCAAGAAAAACAAAAGATGAATGGTATCCCTTATCTGTGAATGCTAGTACCAAGTACCTAGTTGTAAGACAAACTGAACAACATTAATGTTATATTCCTCATGATCTAAAGACAACTGTGCTCTTGCATTGTGAATCTCTAAACAGGTTCTAGAGCTGACTTAACATTTATTTTCAGACCTTGGGTTTTTGGTGCATGATGGAGGGTATGTGTGCATCTTTTAGAGTATTATGGGATTAAAATGGAAAGATGCAAATCAAGAAATATGCTATGGAAATAACATACAGTTTGTTTCCAAAGGATACAATTTTAATATAGGAGCAATGTAATAGGCTGGTGCAACTTAGCCTTTCTGTGTGCTTAACAACCATACTTAACACCCATACCAATTTGGCCAAGGGACCTAAGTGATAACTTTGTTCCTTGCCCTCAGAGGTCAATCAAGTCTTAGGGGATTATGCATGGGGGCACCTCTTGAAATGTCCTACAGATGTGGGTCACCAGTCTTCCCATTCAGGGAAGTCTTGGAGAGCCACTGATGGGACTTCAGCCAGTGTCCAGTCTATAATGAGGAAAGTCTGCTCATGCTTCAGAAAAGGAAGCCTGGTCGAGCAAGACCTGATTTTGTCCTCACATGGATGGAACTGGTAATCAAAAAGCTGAAAGGAGCAAGGGGCTTCCACTCTCCTCCCCCCTCAAAAAACCCCGAGAGACCCCTGAGCACCAGATCCTCAACTGACCTTGAGAAAACAAAAACCTTGGTTAATCTGGGCTGTGTGGCCTTAAGCATCCAAAAGGAAAGTACAACCAGATACAAATAATCAGTAAGACCAGAGAAACTGTACTGCAGACATAGAACTTGAGATCTTAGTAAAAAGACAAAAAGAATATAGAGTACTGTTGTTTGGCTTATCTCCAATTCTTAATGGCAACTGCTTCTACTCTGTGGCTGCCACCACTTTTGGCACTCCTCAGAGACATGAGACACAGCTTTGTAACCTTACAATATGGACTGAGGACTCATGTCTCTCCAAGAATCCTCCAAACCTTCAATGCCAGATGGGGACTACTGAGATATCCAGCTTATGGACTAAACAGCTAAGGGGATGTCAGCCTCGTCAGAATATAGACTGCCATTGTTGGACTACCTGGGCTGTATCATGGAGGCCAGGCCAGTGCAGGAGGATCAAGACTTGTGCATGCTGACTGGACTTCATTTTGGGGGAACCATGGGAGGGAAAGACCCCAATGTGGAGCAAAAGTGCAGGATTGATGGTTGTTTGGGGTTGCCAAGGAGGAACCTTCGAGCACTTCCTTAAGGAAAACATGACATCTTTTAGGGAAAAAAAATCCTCCACTTCAAGGTGATATGTGTCTGTATGTATGTATGTATGTATGTATGTATGTATGTCTATATTTATGTATATATATAACTATGTATATATATGTATGTATAAAAAAAGAAAAATGGAAAAAAAAGATTTTTAGCTTAATGAGGTCCAATTGTCTATTGTTGACCTTAATTCCTGAATGATTGAAGTCTGATTTAGAAAGTTCTTTCCTGTACTGATATCTTATAGGATACTATCTATGTTTTTTTCATATACTGTTTTTAATTCCTCACAGAGGAGAGTTTTCTCTATAACCCTTACTGAATTAAAATCTAGAAAGCTGTAGGTTTATTACTAATTTACATTTTATGAATTTGGGTTACCCTAAAAGAGCCTTTATAAATAACGGGAAATTGGGAGTTATTTATCACAAAATTTCAATTATCAGCCATACTCAACAGAGGCAAATAGGTTTTATGAATTATAATTTGTACAGAAGATATCAACTTCAGTAAAACAGGCAACAAGTCATTTATCATAGCTTTTTCTATTAAAAAAATTCAAAGTCTCTCCTATGTTGTTTTTGTTTTTTTTAATTTTTTACATTTTTATTGAGCATTTGTATATTTCATACAACTCTTTCTAGTCAAATTTAGACAACCCCTGTGTGTCCCTAACCCTCTCAGAACTCATGCATTGCACCATCTCTTAAGTCCTATCCAGTCAAGATTTTGACCCCAGATGCCCTTCTATGCAAATTCATCCACTAGAGTCTAGTCACCCCATCTAGAAATAAGTAAGGCAAAATCTCCCTCATCCAGAAATAATCAGTCTCCAGTAGTTCTGAGTCCAGGGCTGGCCTACCACCTAATTCTCTCACTCCACTCTGGGACCTTGTCCAATTGAGCCAGTGTGGGTCCTGTGCCTGATGCCAGCATTGCCACAAGTTCACATGTGCAAGCTTCCGGTGGCCTGGAAGCCTCTGCTTCCCTACATTCATGAACCAGCCCTGGCTCTTACAATCTTTCCTCCCCCTCTTCTGCAATGATCCATGAGCTATGGGTAGGTGAGGTTAACATAGTTGTCCTATCCAAGGACACACACTCTGAAGACTCCCATTTTTTTAAAACTTGACCAGTTGTGGCCTTCTGTGTGCATTACATTCTATTTTATAAGGAAGCTTCACTGTTGAGAATTGAGGAATGTGCTTTTTTCTCACTGCCCTTCATTCAGCTATGTTCCTGGAGACATAAATGAAGAGGTTCAACTGTGGATGTGTCACCTAGGATTGGCCATCTTTCAGATGTATATTCTCTGTGCCTAACCAGTTGAGGGATTCTGCAGTAGCCTCCATCTATTCCAAAGAGAAGCATCTTTGATGAGCAAGGTACAGTATGCTTGTCTGATTTTAATAGACTCAAATATTTCTGAAACTGTTTCACTCAGAAGTTTTTCTCAAAGTACAAGCATTAGCTCCCAAATCTCCCATTCCCTCCTTAACTGTTTCTGTGTAAAATAGACTAAACATAATGGGACATTTTGAACCCAATAACCATTATATTGTTGAACACTGGCCAAACAAATCAAACATTTTTGTGACAAGATCAATATCAGACCTGTAGAAAATCTCAGGATAGTGGTATTGACCAAATCTTCAACAGGACTGTAGAGTAAAATTTCCCAAAATTAAGGAAAAACATAGCCATATGAAAACAAAGAGCACATAGAACACAAAATAGACAGGACCATAAGAGAAACTCCCCAAGGCATATCACAGAAAAAGCACTAAACATAAGGAACAAAGAGAGAATACTGAAAGGTGAAAAGAAAAAGAAGTCACATATAAAGGAAAGCCTATTAGAATTACAGCTGACTTTTAAATGCAAACTACAAAAGTTAGAAGAGCCTGGACCAAAGTATTCCCAGTTCTAAATTACCATAAATGCCAATCCAGAGTGTTTTACCCACCAAACAATGTCTATTGGAGTTGGAAGAGAGAAACAACTCTTCCATGACATGAATAGGCTAAAGGAATTCATGTTCAGAAATCCAGCCATTCAGAGAATACTTAAAGCAATACAAAGAACTAAACAAAAGAAACATTATACCCAAGGAGGAACAGGAAAAGAAAAAAACCAAATGAAGGTGTAGCTGTAAAAACACAAAGTTAAATCAAGAATGAAAACAGAGGTTTAATTTTATTCTTCTACAAATGGTAATCCAGTTGTGCCAGCACCATTTGCTGAAGATGCTGTCTTTCCTCCATTGAGACTTTTTGGCCCCTTTGTCAAAAATGACATAGCTGAAATTGTATGTGCTCAAGTTTATATCTTCAATTTTGTTCCATTGGTCTATGGACCTGTTTTTGTGCCAGTACCAAGCTGTCTTTATGACTATAGCCCTATAATATATTTTGAAGTCTGGTGTAGTGATTCCCCCATGTTGCACTTTTTGCTCAGGGTTGCTTTGGTTTTTTTGGGGTCTTTTGATTTTCCATATGAATTTAAGAATTTTTTTCCAAGTCTGTGAAGAAACTCTTGGGGATTTTAATTGGGATTGCATTGAATCTGTATATTAATTTGGGTAGAATGGATATTTTTACTGTATTCATTTTTTCAATCCATGAACATGGGAGATCTTTCCATCTTCTGATGTCTTCTTCAATATGCTTTTTTAGGGGTTTAAAATTTTTGTTGTAGAGATCTTTGTTGTCTTTGGTTAAGTTTGTTCCTTGGCATTTTATTGGTTTTGTGGCTATTGTGAGTGGGAAGGTCTTCTAGTAGTTTGTTGTTGGTGTAAAGAAAGGCTACTGATTTTTCTAGGTTAATTTTGTGTTCCACCACTTTACTGAAACTCTTAATGAACCCCTACCTCTCAACCTGTACAAAAATCAACTCCAAATGGATCAAAGACCTCAACCTGAAACCCAAAACTCTGGAGGTAATACAAGAAAACGTTGGTAGCAACCTAAAAGACATGTGTCGAAAAAGATTTTCTAAATCAAACAGCAGCTGTGCAGGAAATAAGGTCAACGATTGACAAGTGGGGTCTCATTAAACTCAAAAGCTTTTGTACAGCAAAAGAAACAATCAATGAAGTGAAGAGAAAACCCGCAGAGTGGGAGAAAACCTTCACTGATACATCTGACTGCATTAGTATCCAGAATGTATAAACTACTCAGAAAACAAAGACATAAGAAAACAAATGACCCACTCAAGAGATGCAGTAAAGATCTGAACGGAGACTTCACAAATGAGGAAATAAAGATGGCTGAGAAACATCTTAAAGAGTGTTCAACATCATTAATAACTAAGGGAATGCAAATTAAAACCACTTTAAGATATCTCACTCCAATAAGACTGGCTAAGATCATGAAAATAAAAGACACCAAATGCTGGAGAGGATGTGGGGAAAGGGGAACACTCATCCACTACTGGTGGGAATGTAAATTCATACAACCACTATGGAAAGCAGTGGGGAGAACCTTCATGTATTAGTCAGGGTTCTCTAAAGAATCAATAGAACAAATATATAGCTATATACAAATTTATTGATTTGCTCATGTGACAGAGCTCAAGGAGTCCAGCAATAGCTGTGCCGCACTGGAGAGGCTGAGAATACAGGGAACTGCTCAGTCTGCAAGGCTGGATGTCTCATAGTCCCAATCTGGTGCTGAAGGCCTGATGGATTCCAGGAGATCTGCTGGTCTCAGTACATGCTGGGATCAGAAGGGTAGATCACATCACCAAGACAAACTCACCAGTGAGAGAGAGGCAAGCTGCAGGAAAAAAGGGACCAACTCCCTCTGCCATGGCCTTTTATACTGCCTGACAGCAAAAGGTAACACCCACATTTGGGGTGGGCCATCCAGCTTGAGGTAGTCCAATCTGAAGGTCCTTTTTCTCTTATTTGTTCATCCTTAGTCAGGTCAAATTGACACCCAGGATTAACCATCACACCTTAAAAGACTCAAAATGAATCTACCACCTGTTCCAGTCATACCACTCTTGGTTATATACCCACATGACTCATCCTACCACAAAGATACATGCACATCTATGTTTATTGCAGCTCTCTTCACAATAGCAGACAGCTGGAACCAACTCAAATGCTCCTCAACCAAGGAGTCGATAGAGAGAATGTGATACAGTTACACAATGGTGTTCTATGCAGCAGTAAAGAAAGATGGCATCAAGAACTTTGCAAGTAAATGGATGGAATTAGAAGACGTTATGCTAAGTGAAGTAACACAGTCCCAGAAAAACAAACAACAAACAACAAATGGTATCCCTCATCTGTGGATGCTAGCACCAAATACAAACCATATATCTATCTATATATTATCTACCTATCATACTTTTGACCTGAAGCAACTTACCTATGATATGTGAAACCTTAATGGGATAGAATTAACCTACCACTTATTTGCAGACTTTGTAATTGTGGTATATGGGGGAAGGTATGTATGCATACTTTAGAGTAATATAAAATTAAAGGGTATGGTGGCGCATGCCTTTAATTCTAGCACTCGGGAGGCAGAGGCAGGTGGATCTTTGTGAGTTCAAGGCCAGTCTGGTCTACAGGGTGAGTTCCAGGACAGCTGGGGCTACAGGGAGACCCTGTCTCAAAAAGACCCAAAATATTAAAGGGGAAAAATGTGAATGCTTAAATATATTTTGGAATTAACATGTAGTTTATTCTCAGAAGTCATAATTTTGATACATATGTGATGGTTTTATACAGGCATATGTTGGAGCAATACAAAGGGAAGGGAACAACAACAACATAAAGACTGGGTCAAAGAACTGACTGATACAGTTAAATTCTGCCCAAAACAACAAGCCTCAGCAGTGAAAAACTTTGGGAAGACTGAGAGAAAGATGCAAGACATGTATGGCAGAAGATGTGAACTGAGGTGGGGTGGGGGTCAGGGAGAGGGGAATGTGTGGAAATTGGACTGAAAGATATGTATGAAATACACAAATTATCAATAAAAGTATTTTAAAAAGATACATCATTTACATTTATGAAATGGCCAAAGACTAAATAAAATATTTACTTAAGAAAAAAAAGAATGCAAACAAATTGAAATGATGAGAATGAATACACACCTCTCAATAATAACTTTAAATATCAATGGACTGAACTCCCCAGTCAAAAGACACACATAAGTGGAATGGAGTTAGAAACAAAAATCAATATTTTTGTTGTGTGCAAGCAACCCATTTCCACTTCAAGGACAGACACTACCTTAAGGTGAAAGGACTGGAAAAAAAAAGTATTCAAGGAAATGGCACTAAGAAAAAAGCAGGTGTTACAATTCTAATATCTGAAAAAAATAGACTTTAAATTATAACTAATCAGAAAAGATAAAAGTCAATTCATTCTTATCAAATGAACAATTAACCATGAAGATATTACAATCATGAGTATATATGCACCAAACTCTGCTGCACACAATTTCATGAATACAATATGACAGGACTTTAAGACACAGATTAATGTCAATTCATTTGTAGCAGGGGATTTCAATACCCCACTGTCTCATTTAGCTAGATCAACCAGACAAAGAATTAACAGAGAAACATCTAAAGTAAGCAATATCAGATACCAAATGGACCTAATAAACATCTACCCAAGCACCAAAGAGTATACTTTTATAAACTTTCTCTAAAATTGACCACATACTGGGGCACAAAACAAACCTCAACAAATACAAAATAAGTGAAATAATTCTAGCCATTCTATCAGAGTGAAATGCAATAAAGCTTAAAATTGACATCAGAAGCAGTCTTAGTACCTAACAAATGCATGGAGATTGAATAACACACTCCTGAGTAATGAATGAGTCAAAGGAGAAATTAAGAAAGAAATAAAAGTATTCCTGGTTGAAAAGGACGATAAAACACAACAAGCCTCTGGGACATTTTAAAAGCAGTCCTAAGAGGAAAGTATATAGCTCTAATTGCTTACGTTAAAAAATCAGAAAGACCAAGGTGTGGTGGCACATGGCTTTAATCCCAGCACATAGGAGGCAGAGGCATGTGGATCTCTGTGAATTCAAGGCCAGCCTGGTCTACAAAAATACAAAAAAATCAGAAAGAGGACAAATAAATGTCTTAATATTTCAACTAAAGACACTTAAAGGCAACAACAAATGAAACCCAAATCTGGCAGACAAGAAGTAACAAAGACCAAGAAAGAGATTGATGAAATAGATACAAAGAGAAAAATGCAAAGAATCAATGTGTCCAAGATCTGGTTCTTTGCAAAGATAAACAAGATAGAGAGACACTTAGTCTAATTAACCAAAACAAAGAGAAACTCCAAATCAACAAAATTATGAAAGAAAGGGAAAATATCACAGCAGACAACAAAAAGATCCAGAACATTATACAGGCATAGTTTAAAAACTTATACTGTATTAAATTTGAAAACTTAAAAGAAATGTATAAACGTCTAAAATCATGGGAATCACCAAAGCTACACCAAGAAGAGAACAACAGCTGAAGTAGGACCATAACATATAAGGAAATTGAAACAGTAATACAAAACTTCCCAACTAAACAAACCTCAGGCCCAGATGGATTTATGCAGAATTCTACCAGACATTTAAAGATGTACAACCAATATTACTTAAATTATTCAACAAGACAGTATCAAAACTAAATAGACAACCAATAGGGAAAAATATAGACCCATATTCTTAATGGATATAGATGCAAAAATTGTCAACAAAATACTTGCAATCTGCATACAAACACACATCAAAAATGTCATCCATTTTTATTTATTCCAGAGATGGAATCTATAGCAATGGTGTCAGAATGCACAAGACCCATGCAACTCACCTAGACAAAAATCCCAGCAGAGAACTGCAGAAATGGATAGCAGAATCCAATCTTAGCTGAAGACATGTTGGCAGCTGAATGCTGGTCTTCTTAAAGTAAGGGACTCTGGGCAAGCTGACTAGAGCTCAGTGGATGAACTTGCACTGAAGAATGTCTGGGAACACTAATTTGTAATAAAAGGCCTTAACACAAATGACAGAATGTATGAATCCTCCCTGTGGGAGGGTGCCAATGGAGAGGAGGATATAAAAGTGTTTTGTGTTTTAGATGGATTGAGATGTTATGTGCAAAACATACAACATTTCAATTAAGAACATTTATCAAAAAAAGAAAAATTTACTTCCAGATAGAATGTTGGGTCCGAAAATTGCACAGAAAAACTCTGAAGCCCAGGATTCAATCTTTAATACAAACTTTATTTAATTTGCTGGTGCACAAGAACTCAATTAAGAAAAGGGATACATCAGGGGGACAATTGTTGATGCATCAGGGATGAAACCCACTCCATGCAGGGATGAGTGTGACCTCACTGCCTGTTACAGAGAGCTTTTAAAGACAAAAACTGCAAAAAACACAAACCAGGGGGAACATTGGTGATTGTTAGTGAAATACAGTTGAAAGGCTGGAGAAACATAATGCAAGCAGTGATGACCTTTAAGCTGATTGGTTGTGTTTAGCAGCATGAAGCCCGTTGAAGAGGAATGCCTCCTTAGAGGGTGGGAAGTACTCCTTCAGGGCTGGGAAAGTTCATTCTGACCTCAGGTAGCTGTGAGAACTAGGAATTCAGGGCCAGACTGTATTCTTGCAGTTAAGGTAGTCATGGGAACTGGACTTTATTTAGCTAACTCAATTTTACAGTTAACTCCTTCCTTCTAATTAAGTGTTTCTCACCTGGTCCTAACAAGACCTAAAATAAAGCTGTTATTCTATTTCTTCTCTCTTCTTTATCTTATGAAGACAAGGTTCATGCCTGTGAAATTGTATAATAAAAGACCATTTGATGAAATGGTCAAAGTATGTCAATTTATTTCCAAGAACTTTTAATTTTTTTTTGTATTTTTGAGACAGGGTCTCCCTTTAGTCCAAGCTGGCCTGTAACTCACTCTGTAGACCAGGCTGGCCTTGAATTCACAGAGATTTGCCTTCCTCTGCCTCCTGAGTGCTGGGATTAAAGGCATGCACCACCACAGCCAGCAGAATTTTTAATTTTTTAAAGACAAAGAAACTGCCTTTGATTTTTGCCTGGTTGAGTCTGACCTTATTTAAAACATCTTGTAGAGGAGATATTGTAATCTTGTAGCACTTTTATAGCATCCCACTTATTAAAAAGAAATGTGCGACTCCTAAACTATCACCAACTCCAAATTTCAAACATCTATTCATAAAATATGGTGCCTAATTATTTCTTGAAAGTTTAGGATAAGTTTCACTGACTTTCAGAATAAGAACTGAATTATATGAATGCAGGACTAACATGGAAGAATCTCACCTCCAGAGATTACTAACTCAACTACTATATATAAATGCTCAAAAGTCATTTAAGAATACAAAAATTATTCCTTTTGTAGTTAGCTGGCCATGTATAGTGATTTATACCTGCAATCCCTATGCTTAGGAGGTTAAGGCAGAAGAATTGCTACAAGTTTAATGCCAGCTGGACTACATAGTGAGATCGAGGCCAGCCTGAGCTACAGAGTAAGAATCTGTTTAAAGCGTATCATAGGTCAACTAACAACCTTTCCTGATAATTTATAACATAATCCATTTTAGAATGCACTAAATGAATAAAACATATTTTTATATAAATTTACTGTTATCTGTGTTAAAGACTGAGGTTAGAACTAATAAACATTTATTACATTGGTCTCCTTATACATGTAAATCTCAATTGCTACACAGATGCTTTAGTAGAAATAAGCTGTGTTTGAAATCAAAGAATACTCTTTTCTCTACAAGCAAAAGCTATTTAAAGATAGATTATAATAAATAACATAGTTTTTGTGAATGGTTTAAAAATATATCAGCATGAGAAATTATATATTCCATAACTCAAGAGTCTCCTTTCTCAGGTAATGAAGAGAAGAGTTATCACAAAGGACATCAGGATTCAACTAAATCCTTGGGAGATGTGCAGCCCTGGTTGAGACCAACATAAAGAAGATTGGTCTCAAGTCCTTATATGAACTAATGCTAGCAATTGCTTTATTTTTATTCCTCACTGATGTTTTCTATTACCATATTAAATGTCCTGAAATAGAAAGATATACATGGAAGTGCCTATAGGGTTATGTCAAAATAAATTCATAGTAAGTTGAAAATATTATAACCTAGAGAAGTATTTGACACACCTACTCTAAGAAATATTATAGATTAGCCACAAAATGTACTATAGAGTATTTCTTGTTCAGCTTCATGATTGCAGAGTGAATGGAGACACTGCTGGCTGCTAACTCTGCTCTGTGTTACAAGAGAGTAATGCGCATCACTAACAAGAGATCAAAATTCAAAGTGCACACTCTTCTAAATGTATGTTGCTTTCACACCATCAGAACAAAAGTCATTATGTAGAAACATATGGTAAGTCAGGAACCATTCATACTAGTTCCTGTCACACTCACCTTCAGGTTCACTTTCCAGTGACTGGCTTGCTGAGCAGAGGAAGAAGAATATGATATCAAGCCCTTGAACTAACTTCATGCCTCTATGGTAAATTTATTACTCACACTTGCATTGCATCGCAACTCTACTCAGGCTACTTTGAAATACTTCTCTTTAGTTATAAGAAACCTATAGCAAGTTACTGTTGCTATAATTGTTTCCTCTGATACCTGTTTAAAACATCCCAATTCTAAATCAGCAGTCTTAGAGCTGGATAACAAGAGCCCCTTTTTTAAATTTATTGTTTTATATATATTTTCTGTGCAAGATTATGTTACAAATCGAATCTAGACCCATGTTCCCCCTCCCAAACTCCCCCCCCACCAGATTCACCATTTCAGTCAGTTCTTTGATGCAGTCTTTTCTGTTGTTGGTGTTGTTGGTGTTCTTTACAATATGCATCACTCCCTACAAGAAGTATTTACAACTAGGATATTGGCTCTAGCATCCACAGATGAGGGATACCATTTGTCATTTGTTTTTCTGGGACTGTGTTACTTAACATAATATCTTCTAGTTCCATCCATTTACCTGCAAAGTTCATGATGTTGTCTTTTTTTTCCCTTCTGTTAACAAATGTTTATTGAGCATGCCAGGTCTTCTAAACCTTGAGAAACAAACAATACATGAAGCAAGGCAAATCACTGTACTGCTGAACGCTACAGTCCAGTATTGGGAGACAGACAGGAAGCGATACAAGTCAATATCAACAGTGTGTTAATGCGATGGTTGATGTCACATGTCAACTTGAGGAGCCCAGGTATTCAGATACTCAGGCACCTTATTCTGAGTGATTAGGATCAGTATGCCATTCAACTCATTCAACAGACCAAAGCAGATTCCCTCTATAATGTGGGTAGGCTTTACCCAATCAGTTAAAAGTTAATAAACTGAACAAGAGGGCTGACCTGCCCAAAAGTTAATTATATGATCCCTGCATACTTCAAACCATGACCCTGGATGTTTCCTGCCCTTAGGCTCAAATTGAAACATCAGCTCTTCCTGGGTCTGGAGCTGGGCAGTCTTCACACTCGCATTCACAACCTCAGCTCTCTAGGTCTCCAGGTTACTGACTCAGATTTTAAGATTCATCAGCCTTCATTTCCCTCCCTCCATTTTCCCCACACACACCCTCTCCCTCTCCCTCTCCCTCTCCCTCTCCCTCTCCCTCTCCTTCTCCCTCTCCACCTCCCTCTCCCCCTCCCTCTCCCTCTACCTCATCTATGATCTCATTTCTCTGCAAAGCCCTAGAAGACTAATATGATTGGTCACAGAAAAGAGAAGAATGGGGTAGGAATGGTCAACAGGATTAGAGAAAGGGAGGGTAGAGCAGAAGATAGAGTATGGGGAGGGAAATGAACATTACAGGTCTTTAGAACAAATCACATGGAAACCTACCATTATAAAAGCTAAATATACATGTACACTATAAAATATTAAAAGGAGTTACCATAAAACAGAGGGATATCACCACTACTGGACACCATAAGCCTGCAAAGTAAAAGCACAGTGCCAGGAACGGACTCCCTGTTTTGAAGCCATTGACCAGGCATCCCACAGACCCTCCAGCAATACTGGCCATTGACCCTGCTCTTGGTTATCACTAGAACTTTGTGGTAAGATCCTTTTGATGAAGACATTATGTATAGGAACTGTGAAAACAAGCAAGGAGAAATCAAGCTGGTACTGACTTCAGAGCCTCGTCTCTACTGTCCAGCTTTCACAGTGGTGGAAAATGCTATTTAAGCTACTGTAAGAGAAAAGTCTAATCATCAACCTTACTCAGCTGTGAATCCCGAGAGTCACAACAACTGGCCTGGAAGACACAGCCACTAGTGTAATAGTGGCACAAATATTATAGGAGTAGTCAACTACTTTCTAATTGGATTTAAGGTCTGCTTCATCGAATGGAGCCCATACCTGACACTGATATCAGCCCTAGGAGCCTAAGGCTAGACAGCCTCAGGCCATGGGAGAAAGCTTATTACAACCATTCTATTTGATAGATATAGTAGTATGAAACTGATTTCTAAGGACGTATAATTATAGCCATAGATTAGTGCATATCTCAACTTTCAGCAGAGAGGATTCTCGTGATGCAGCAGATTATGATTAACATGAGAATCACACTGGCCAACATGTAGAGAATAAGAGGCCACAGAGTGTTTTCCCCTGAATAGGATGTCTATATCATACTTCCTCCCAAGGCTCAGGGATCATGCAGAAGAGGGGTCAGAAGGATTGTAATAGCCAGAAGAGAGGGATGATCACAGGAAACAGTTTTCTAGGCAGCTGATCAGTGACTCATAATGGTGACAGCATGGACAAGTCCTAGGTAAGCTCAAGAAAGATAAAATCCCAGCATACATATGGGAAGTGGGTAAGAAATCCCAACCCTATCTGAGGAACTACTGGCCCTGGAAGACTGCTGGGAAAGGGACATTTTGTCTTACATAAGGGTAACACTCTTAGTAGGTTAACCAGCTGGAAACACAAACCTGATTCTAAAAATAGACAAAAAAAAAAAAAAAAAAAAAAAGAACATCAAACCCCTATGTGGGATGTCTTTTTTTACTGCTGCATGGAACTCCACTGTGTAGATGTACCACATTTTCTCTATCCACTCATCAGTTGAGTGGCATTTGGGTTGGTTCCGGCTTTTTGTTACTGTAAACAGAGCTGCAATAAACATGGCTGTACATGTATCTCTGCAGTAAGATGAGTATTGTGGGTATATACCCAGGAGTGGTATGACTGGGTCAGGTGGTAAGTTCATTCCAAATCTTCCAAGGGTTCTCCACACTGCTTTCCATAGTGGCTGTACAAGTTTACATTCCCACCAGCAACGGATGAGTGTTCCCCTTTCCCTATGTGCTGGATAGCTTTAGTGTCAACTTGACACTCCTGGGTTGAGGGAGCCTCGATTGGGGAATTGGCTGCATTAGATTGGCCTGTGGCCACATCTGTGGAATATTGTCTTGATTGTCGAGCAATGTGGGAGGGCCCAGCCCACAATGAGTGGTGCCATCCTGGGCAGGTTGTTGTGTACCGTATAAGAAGGCAGGCTGGGCATGAGCCAGGGGAGCAAGCCAGTAAACAGCATTCCTCCATGGCCTGTGCTTCAGCTCCTGCCTCCAGGTTCCTGCCCTGAGTTCCTGCCTTGGGCTCCCTAAGTGATGAACTGTGACCCAGGAGATGTAAGCTGAATAAACACTTTCCTCCCCAAGTTGGTGTTGGTCAGAGTGTTTTGTCACAGCAAGGGAGGACAAACTAGAACACCCTACAACCTCTCCAGCACTTGGTATCATTTGTTTTCTTGATCCTAGCCAGTCTTATTGGAGTGAGATAATATCTTAAAGTGGTTTTAATTTGCATTTCCTTAATTATTAGCGACATTGAACACTTTTTAAGATGTTTCTCAGCCATCTCTAATTCCTCGCTTGTGAAATCTCTGTTCAGAAGAGCCCCTTTCTTATTCATGCATTCATTATACACTATCTAATTGCAGCAAGGCACTATACTCTTAGCTGTATATAGTACTGAGCAAGATAATTCTCTGTATCGATTAGTTCTACATTCTAAAAGGAGAGAACAGACAACAAACATCTATATACACACAAAGGACATAACTTCAGAGGAAAACAACATTGTCACAAGAAAATGATGAAAGTTGCTGATATTTTAGTGTTGTCAAAGATGGCTTTCCAGGGGCTGGAGAGATGGCCTAGCAGTTAAGAGCACTGACTGCTCTTGCAGAGGACCCGGGTTCGATCCCCAGCACCCACGTGGTGGCTGAGAACCGTCTGTAACTCCAATTCCAGGAGAACTCCAGTTCCAGGGGAATCTGACGCCCTCTTCTGACCTCCGCGGCATTGCATGACACGAGTGCACAAACCTACACGCAGACAATACATTCACACACATAAATAAAGAAATTTAAAAAAAAAAGATGGCTTTCCAAGGAGCTGGCAATTTGAGATGTAAATGATAAGGGAGTCTAACACATCATAGAAAGAGTTCCAGGTATATAGGAAGCTCCAAGTTCAAAGGTAAATGTAGAAGTTCAGCTTGTACTTTTGAACAGTGAGAAGAATAGTGATCTTAGCAAAAAGGAGTGATGGGATTCGATACACATTTTGAGATCCCATTGCTGATTGGAGAATGGCTTTGCCTTCAGAGGATGGGGACAAGTGTTGTAGTTGAAAGATCAGTGAGTAGCATTAGCCTTAGTGAAGGTGAAAGATTATGCTGACCTTATCAAGCCCTTAAATCTGTTGAGAAGTAATCAGATTTAGGAACTCATTCTAGACCATACCAATAAGACTTCTTGATGGATTATACATGGGATGTGAAGGAAACTACATCACATAGCATGGTCATGCTGCAGAATATAAAGTACTCACTAAATTGGTCATTGACATCTAACATGAAAAAGAAACCACAGCTAGAGCAAGGAAAGAAATCACATAAGCTTGTATGAAACACAAGTGTACAGTCTTATGAGTTTTCTTGTGGCTTTTTACTGTTAAAGTCTTGGAAATTACACTTTGAAATATCCAAATGAGCTGAGGGTAGGTTAATCTCTTTAAACGATTGTTTTCAATCTCTTCTAAAATGAAATTTACTTGAGGCTTCATCTGCTTCCCTTTTACGCTATTAAATGAAAATGCAAAATTCTCAGAACATATGTGGCAACATATTGGATTCTCGGTGTCTAATTTTTCACTCATTTTATATAAAACCTAATCTCTAGACTCTCCAATTAAAATGTTATATCCTTATTTTCTCTTGAGTTTTTTATTCTAGCAGTTGAATTCCTATTCTTCTTTGTATACAGTGCATGCAACTGTTAAAAATGAATTTCAAAATGGCCATTTTCAGTGAAGCATTTGACTTATTTCAGGACGTGAGAAGGTCACAGCTTGTCAAACATCCCAGCTATTAATACTGTATTGATTCTAGGGGAAAATCACTTTAAACTATGCTAAGCAAATATCTTGTTGTATTTCTTCCATCTAGACAGACCAGTTAAGGTTATAGTGCTATTGCCTGAGTCCCTCAAAGAATTCTTTTTCTTTCTTTGGTTTGAATACCTGACTATCAATTGATAGGGAAAGTGGTAATAGAGAACAGTACCCCAAAATACACAGTTACATCCATTTTCAAGATTTGGGGAGGAAGTCTGTGTATTGCTCAGAGGTCCTTGTCATTAAATACTTCCTCAGAATTATTTCTATGTATTCAGGATATGAAAATTGATTGCTAATTGTACTTTTCCAAAACAAATGGCTTTTCCCTTTTATCTACTGTGAATTTGTGTGACTCGATTTTTCATTCTTTGTAAGTGGTTAAAACAATATATTTTAGAGTACACAGGTATTATTTAAATAAACATATTAACCCTATTTTTTTCTTTTCTCCCTTTAAAATTTGTTAGTCTGGCATGGTTGCACATGGCATTAATTTCAGCACTCAGGAAGCAGGCAGATGTCTGTGAGTTCAAAGTTAGCCTGGCCTACTCACAGAGTTCCAGACCAGCTGGGGCTACAGAGAAGCCCTGTCTCAAAAAGACAAAAAGAAATCAGATCCTTTGTTATGCTTACTTTTAAAGTTTTATTAAAAGACAGTGTTGGATAAACCATTTGACCCCTATTGATTTCATTCTCCTCACTAGAAAAAGGAGAGTTGGTATTGCAAACCTGTAAAAAAAATCTTGCCTGAGGAAATCACAGGCCCTGAGAAGGAACTGAATACGGTTCTTCAGCTAAATTGACATTATCCACAGATATATACTACTCTCTGCCTTAATCAACAAAGCCTCTCTTTTGGTGAATAGTGCTAAATACAAAGACTCATCATTGGATATACAGTGCTAAGAATAAGTGTCAAATGCTCAGCCCCAAAGAAGACATTCACGCCATCCCCTCTGAAGTTCAGGGAACATTACGGAGGAAAGGATAGAAAGAATGTAAGAGTCAGAATACAAAGAGAAGGGCTGAGTGATGTCATTTTTTTAAGCAAGTCACAGCCATTGCATTCATAAACTCACAGCACCTGTGAATGCCTGCACTATATCTATTTAAAAAATGAGCTTATGTAAAAACAGGCATGGGCGGAGGAGCGGCTCAGGGGACCCTACTCCTCATGGCTGACCTATTTGTTGCTGGTAATTATGAGGAGAAGAAGAAATCATTGCCTGATGTTGTATATCAACTGGTAACCCCACAAAGTTCCAGTAATTCCAATCCAATGCTCAATGAGATGTCCTTGGTTAAACTACATGAGTCACAAAACAAAACCAAAAACCATGAATCTGCTAGAGATGGAGGGCAGGTGTTGATAGGAGTAGGAGGGAGATAAGAGAGGTTGAGGGAAGAAAGTAATCAGAATACCTTACAAATATATATGAAATTAGCAAAAAAAATCAAAATTAATTAATAAAAATGAGAGTTGGATTATAAAATCATTAAGACTACTTCATTATGTAATTATGAATATTCAAATATATGGACTTCGATTTGAGCAAGATAATGAATTTTACTATCTCTCGGTACCCAAACAATCATATACAAATAAAACCAGAAAAATTCAGTTCCTAACTTATGTTGTTAGGTTACAAAGTTGCAACCACTTAGAATGGCATTTCTTAAGTAATATCATTGAGGTTTGGTCCTTATATGTTTATTTTAGGTAGTGATAGCTCCCCATCAGTATCTAACCTACATCTATCTAAGCAATACTGTTGTTAATTGAAGAGATGACAAGATAAAGGGAAAAAAAAAGCGGTTTTGTTTGTTTGTTTGTTTGGTTGGTTGGTTGGTTGGTTGGTTGGTTTTTTTTTGGTGACTGTCGGCCATAGTGTGACCCAGAAGCATGTGCCTGTAGCCAGGCTGGGATTAAATGCCAGGTGGATCGCATGTCTCTTCCTTGTGGCTGCTCCAGGGATGGCTGTGGGAACATGGCTGGGCGCATTGAGTTTAATCCAATCCGTGTGCGGACTCATTACCTCCTCACTATCATGAAGCTGGAGCTAGAGAGCAAGCGGCAGGTGAGTTGCCCAGCAGCTCCTGAGGATGAGCCTTTGCCTACCGCCAGCTGCAGCCTGCCAGGAGCCCAGGGCTCTGAGACGCAGGACTTCCAGGAGTTCCTTGCTGAGAATGAGACTGCAGTGGTGCACCTGCAGAGCGAAGAGGAACTGGAGCTGCTCAAGGCGGAGGAAGACTCCAGTGGCTCTAGTACCACCCTAGACTCATGCATTGAGAGCCTTGGTGTGTGCATCCTGGAGGAGCCCATGGCTGTTCCTGAAGAGTTGTGTCCAGGGCTTGCTGCCCCAATTCTCATCCAGGGTCAGCTGTCCCCAGGCTCATCTGTCCTGTGCTTTGCTGAGAACTCAGGTCACACGTCTGCCTCCCCAGTGAGCAGCCCATCTTATTTGAACAGTGGACCCCTGGTCTACTACCAGGTGGAGCAGAGGCCAGATAATGACAAATGTTGGAAAGAACTAAAAGGAGAAAATGACAAACTCCAGAAGGAAGTGGAAATGATTAAAAGATACCAGGCCAAAATGAAAAAAGAAAATGACCAACGAACCAAGGAGCTACAATATGAGAATGGCAGGCTCCAGAAGGAAGTGAAAATACTAAATAAATCAGATGATTAAATGAAAAAGGAAATTGAACATGCATCCAATCAAAAGGAAAGGCTGGGGAAAAGCCTCAGAAGCAGAATGGAAGAAATAGAAAAAAGAATATCAGACCTGCAGGATAGCATGGAGCAACTAGAATGCTCAAGTAAAGATTATGACAAATTTAAAAAAACACAAGAGTGGAACAACCAGGAAATGTGGAACAACCAGGAAATGTGGGATACTATGAAAAGACCAAACCTCTGCATCATAGGGATAGAGGAAGGAGAAGAATCCCAAGACAACACTATTGGCCAGATCTTCAACAGGATAATAGAAGAAAATTTCCCCAAACTGAAAAAAGACAAACTCATACAAATACAAGAAGCACATAGAACACCAAACAGACAGGACCAGAAAAGAAGTTCCACATGCCATATAATTGTTAAAACACTAGATGCTCAAAACAAAGACAAAATACTGAAAGCAATAAGAGAAAAACAAAAAGTTACATATAAGGGGAAACCCATCAGAATCACATTTGACTTCCCAGTGTAAACTATGAAAGCTAGAAGAAGGTGGACCAAAGTATTCCCAGTACTAAATGACTTTAGATGCCAACCCAGACTACTATACCCAGCAAAAATGTCAATTATAGTTGAAGGAGAAAGAAGAATCTTTCATGAAGTGAACAAGATGAAAGAACACATGTCTAAGAATCCAACACTTCAGAAAATCCTCAAAGCAGTCCAAAGAACAGAGGAAAGGAGCAACTATCCTTAAGCAATTAAAGACAGAAAGCAACAAAAGCATAACAGAGTAAAGACAAAGACAAACCTAGACCAAGAATGCAAACAAAAATAAGGTGAAGGGAAGCAACACACATCTCTCAATAATAACCTTAAATACTAATGGTCTAAACTCCCCAATCAAAAGGCATAGACTGGGAGAATGGATTAGGAAACTGAATCCTTCTATATGCTGTCTATGAGAAACCCATTTCACCCTTGAGGACAGACACCGTCTTAGAGTGAAAGGATGGAAAAAATATTCCAAGAGAATGGTACCAAGAAACAAGCTGGAATGGCTATTCTAATAGCAGACAAAATAGAACTCAAAGTAAAATTAATCAGAAGAGAAAAAGAAGGCCATTACATCCTTGTCAAAGGAACAATGAACCATGAAGACTTCACAATCCTAAATGTCTATGCACCAAACACTGTTGCACCAAACTTTATAAACACTAGTCTGCAGGACCTCAAGACACAGATTAATCCTAGCATGATAGATCAACAGGACAAAAAATAAACAGAGAGACATCAGAACTGAACAACACAATACACCAAATGGACCTCACAGACATCTACAGAATATTCCACCCAAACACCAGAGAATATACTTTCTACTCACACCTCAGAGAACATTTTCCAAAATTGACCACATACTGGGGCACAAAAGGAACCTCAACAAATACAAAAGGATAGAAATTATTACATGCATTCTATCAGACTACAGTGCAATAAAGCTGAATATGAACACCAGAATAAGCCCAACTAGCTACAAGAACACATGGAGACTAAACAACACAATCCTGAATAATGAATGGGTCAGGGAAGAAGTAAAGATTGAAATAAAAGTTTTCATGGAACTGAACAAAAAAGACAATACAATACAACAAAACCTATGGGATACTTTAAAAGCAGTCTTGAGAGGGAAATTTATAGCCCTAAGTGCTATAAGGGAAGAAATAAATTATCTAACACTGCAGCTAAAAACACTTGAGAGCAGAAATCAATGAAATAGAAACAAAGGAAACAATACACAAAATCAACGAATCCAAAAGCTGATTGTTTGAAAAGATAAACAAAATAAACAGACCTCTAGCCCAGTTAACCCCCCCCCAAAAAGGAGAGAGCAACTCCAAATCAATAGTATTGGTGATAAAAGGGGAAACATCACAACAAAGAAAAGATCCAGACAATCACACGGGAATACTTCAAAAACTTACACTCCGTGAAATTTGAAAACCTAAGGGAAATGGATGAATATCTGAAATCATGGGAATCAACAAAGCGAAACCAAGAAGAGACTGACAGTTCAAACAGATGTAATTAAAAACCTCCCAACCTAAAAAAGCACCAATCCAGATGGTTTCACAGCAGAATTCTGTAAAGCATTTAAAGAGGTCCTACAACCACTGCTATTCAAACTTTTCAGAAGGAAACAGAAGGAATTCCCCTAAACTCCTTCTATAAAGCCAGCATTACTCTAATACAAAAACCAGGCAAAGATACAAGCATAAAAGAAAGTTATAGACCCATCTCATTAATGAACATAGATGCAAAAATTCTCAACAAAATACTTGCAAATTGCATACAAAACCACATCAAAAAGATCATCATGACCAAGTTGGATTCATTCCAGAGATGCAGGGATGATTCAACATACATAAATCAATAAATATCATAAAAAACATAAATGGACTGAAAGACAAAATCCACATGATCATCACAATTGATGCAGAAAAAGTCTTTGACAAAATCTAACACCCCTTCATGTTTAAAGCCCTAGAGGGAATAGGACTGAAAGGAACATTCCTCAACATGATCAAAGCCATATACAGCAAACTCATCGCAAACATCATCCTAAATGGAGAAAAATTTGAACCATTTCCCGTAAAGGTGGGAACCTGGCAAGGCTTCCCCTTATCACCAGTCCTCTTCAACATAGTGCTTGAAACACTTGCTAGTGCAATTAGACAAGAGAAGGAAATTAAAGGAGTACCGATCAGAAAGAAGAAGTTAAGCTATCCCTTTTTGCAGATGATATGATGGTTTACTTAAGGGATGCTAAAAACTCCACCAGAAAACTTCTAGAAATGATTAAGAGTTTCAGTAAAGTGGCCAGATACAAAATTAACCTGGAAAAATCAGTAGCCTTTCTTTACATCAACAATAAACTAGTGGATAAGGAATATAAGAAGAACTTCCCACTCACAGTAGCCTCAAAACTAATAAGAAACCTGGGAACAAACTTAACCAAAGATACCAATGATCTCTACAAAATAAATTTTAAACCCCTGAAAGAGATTGAAAATGACATCAAAAGATGGAAAGACCACCCATGCTCATAGATTGAGAATATTAATATAGTAAAACTGTCCATTTTACCCTAATTGATATACACATTCAATGCAATCCCAATCAAAATCCCTATGACTTTCTTCACAGACTTGGGAAAAAAATTCTTAAATTCAAATAGAAAAACAAGACACCCCAAATAGCTAAAGCAACCCTGAGTGAAAAAATGTAATACAGGAGCGATTGCTCTACCACACTTCAAGCTATATTACAGGGGCATAGTCATAAAGACAGCCTGGTACTGGCATAAAAAACAGACCAGTTGACCAATGGAACAAAATTGAAGATCCAAACTTGAGCTCATACAAATTCAGCCACCTCATATTTGACAAAGGGGCAAAAATCCCTAAACAGAGGAAGGATAGCATCTTCAGCAAATGGTGCTGGCAAAATTGGGTCATCATTTGTAGAAGAACAAAATTAAAACCCTACCTCTCACCCTGTACAAAAATCCACTTCAAATGGATCAAAGATCTCAACATGAAGCCTGAAATCCTGAAGGTGATAGAAGAAAAAGTTGATGACAACCTACAGAGGCATAGGAAAAGACTTATTTTATTTTATTTATATTTATGTGTATGAATGTACTGTCTGCATGTAGGTCTGTGCACCCGTGTCCTGAAATGTTGCAGAGGCCAGAAGAGGGTGTCAGATTCCCCTGGAACTGGATTTAAAGATGGTTCTCAGCTGCCATGTTGGTGCTGGGGATCGAACCCAGGTCCTCTGCAAGAGCAGTCGGTGCTCTTAACTGCTAAGCCATCTCTCCAGCCCCATAAAAGTCTTTCTAAATCAGACAGCAGCTGCACAAAAAATAAGGTCAACAACTGACAAATGGGACCTCATCAAACTCAAAAGCTTCTGTACAGTGAAAGAAACAATCAAGGAAGTGAAGAGAAATCCCACAGAGTGGAAGGAAATCTTTACCAGTGATACGTCTGACAGAGCATTAATGCCAAGAATATATAAACTACTCAAAAAGCAAAGAAGAAAACAAGTGACCTACTCAAAAGATGGAGTAAAGAGCTGAACAGAGACTTAACCAGTGAGGAATTAAAGATGGCTGAGAAACATCTTAAAAGTGCCCCACATCATTAATTATTAAGGACATGCAAATTAAAACCACTCTCAGATATCATCTCACTCCAATACGACTAGCTAAGATCAAGAACACAAAAGAAGACAGATGCTGGAGAGATTGTGGGGAAAGGGGAACACTCATCCACTGCTGGTGTGAATGTAAACTTGTACAAACACTATGGAAAGTAGTGTGGAGAACCCTTAAAAGACTCAAAATGAGCTTACCACCTGACCCAGTCATACCACTCCTGGGTATATGCCCAAAAGACTATCCTACTGCAAAGATACATGCATAGCCACGTTTATTGCAGCTCTCTTCACAATAGCAAAGAGCTGGAACCAACCCTAATGCCCCTCAACAGATGAGTGGATGACAAAAATGTGGTACATCTACACAATGGAGTACTATTCAGAGGTAAAGAAAGATGGCAATTTGAACTTTGCAGGTAAGTGGATGCAGCCAGAAGTCATTATGCTAAGTGAAGTAACACAGTCCCAGAAAAACAAATGGCGAATGGTTTCCCTCATTTCTGGATGCTAACACCAAATCACCCAGATAAAAGGCAAGCTGAACAACATTATTGTTATATTTCTGTTTATCTGAAACCAACTATGTTGTTATAATATAAATCTCTCAAGGAACTTTAGAATCCACCCACCACTTATTTTCAGACTCTGTAATTACTGTATATAGGTAGAGAGTATGTATCCATATTTTAGAGTAATATAAAATTAGTGGAGGAAAATGTGAATTCTTAAGCATAAAAAAGACTGAGAAAAAGATGCAGGACGGTTATCTTAGAATGAATGATCTGGGGTGGGGTTGCAGGAAGTGAAAAGGGAATATACTTAAACTGAATTGAAAAATGATGTCTGAAATACACAAAACATCAATCAAAAAGGAAAATTACAGACTTGTGTATCATATAGCAGCATACACTTATTTATTAAGTATGTGTATGATAATGTGTGTTTATGCACACATATCACTGAATCTGTAAAGAAAAAAAAACAGAATCCATCTTTTTTGTGTGTTCAAGAAACTCATATCACTTTCAAAGATAGGTACTAACTTAGGTGAAAGGACAGAACAAAGTATTCCCAGAACACGGCACTAAGAAGCAAGCATGTGTTGTAATTCTAATATCTGACAAAATAGACTTACAATTAAAACTAATCAGACTACATAAAACTCAGAGGTACAATTGACCGTGAAATTAGTACAATCATGAACATATATGCACCAAAGTTACCCAATTTTATATAAACAGTACTATAGTACTATCAAACACAGATTAATCCCCAACTCAGTAATATTAGGTGATTTCAATACTACAGTATCTCCAACAGACAGGTCAACTGGACAAAGAATGAACAGAAGGATATCAGAATTAAATGACAGCTTTCTTCAAACGGACTTAACAGACCTCTATAGACTATTCTTCCCAACCACTAAAGAATACACTTTCTACTTAATACCCCATTCAGGTTTCTCTAAAATCAACCGCATACTGGGACACAAAACAAACCTCAACATATACAATTGTTGAAGTCAGGACATACTTCAAATATAGGACTTGAAACAATGGAGCTGGAACTGACCTGGAAGCCTCCTCCAGGAAGACTAACTCTCCTAATCTAGAGGATAGTCTGCAAGCTGCAAAGGGAGAAAATGAATTAATGGTCCAACCTAGCTGTAATGTTTAGTAACCATAACAATTACCACAAAAAACTATCTCTATTGGTGTAACTGTGGCACTTTTATCTAGGAGGTAATCAAATGCTGTCTAATTAAACTTAGAGACCTCTCAATTAGAGGGAACTCATGGATGGCACTGTAGATATAGCCAAATACACATGGCTGGAGAGGTAATAAATCCCAGAGAAAAACCTATTTTTTTCATATCTCCAGACAATGAAATTTCTTACTATATGTTAAATATGGTTCTTTATATTTACATAATTGTACATCTCACCACTTATCAAAGAAGTTTCTTTTTGCAACAGACAAAGGCTATTACAAAGTTCCACAACTGGTCACACACAGAGAATACATGTCTAAGAGAAGTCTGGCCCTAAGTGACACATCTGCAGTTGAACCTCTACAACTACGGTTCATGGAAAATAGAGGAACAGGGAATAGAGAGAATACTAACACATCTCTCAACTGTTGCCAGTGAGGCTACGGACTGCAATGCACACAGAGGACCACAACTGGCCACAAATTAAAGAATGAGAGGCTGTAGAGTGTGTGTCCCTGAATAGGACTTCTGTATTAAACTCACCCACCACCCAGGGCTCAGGAATCATTGCAGAAAATGGGGCAGAAAAACTGCAAGAGCCAGAGTTGGTGCATGAACATAAGGAAACAGAGGCTTTCAGCCTCTGGGAACTTGTTCATGAACTTACAGCAGTTACAGCTAAACAAAACCCATGCAAACTCAATCAACAAAAACCCATTTTAGAACTGCGGAAATGGGGAGCAGTTCCCAACCCTAGTCAATTAACTATTAGCAACTGATTACTGTGGGTTGAGTGAGGGTAGATATGCTTTAAAGGAATGATGCTAGATAGGCTGACTAGACTAGTAGAAGTACTTGCACCAAGGGAAATCTGGATAGAAATGCTTGACCACATATGACTTAACACATATGACAGAATGCATGAAACGCAGTGGGGAGGTTTGTGGGGGTTGTGAATGTGAAGGAATATAAATTTGATTAATATGCTATATGAAATGTACAAAGCTAAGTAAAATGTAAATAAATAAATAATAAATGTGCCACAATTTGCTATATATTCTTTATTTACCTCCATTTCATTCTGACTCTCCAATATTTCAGTATGATGTTTTCAATTCTTTCTTTGCAATAACACTGCAAAGCAGTAGAAAATATAAAACTGAAAACTATTACAGAGATGGAGACATTACAAATATTTTTTTAATTTTTAAAGACTTCTATTATTTTTAATTGTTTATTTGTGTATGTCTTTGTATGTATGTGCATTTGAATGAACCTGTCTATGGAACCCAGAAGAGGGCATAGAATTGCCTGGACCTGGAGTTAGAAACAGTTATGATCTGCTCAACGTGTGTGCTGGGAACTGAACTCAACATGTGTGCTGGGAACTGGGAACTCTTAAAGAGCACCAAACACTGTTAACTGCTGGACTATCTCTTTAACCCTGAACTAGTATATTTTAATTGTTCCTTTTTCCACTTTTTATGTGGAAATGAAGAGGGGGTTATCTGCATAAATATTGTTACTATATTAGGCCTAAGTCCTACCCATGTCAGTGGACCTGTGTTATAATGATATATACACACAGGGGAACATGCATGTGTCTATCAAAAACAGCTTATTATGTTATAATCTAAAATTGTTCATTTTGGGGAGTGATAGCAACAAATTTTCCATAAATTTCTATATAAGAAACTTAAAAGAGAGAACTTTTTAAAAAAATCCCTGAATTAAATTTGTTTTTAATCTTTTTGTCTGAAACTTCCGCATTTCCGTTATAAACATTCTATGATTTATAATAGCATGATTTTATGTCATTAATCTGTAGTGAATAGGGTGTAATTATGAGGTAAATAGCCAGTTATTTTAAATCACCCAGGTTTCTAAATTAATTTAAACTGTTGTTGAGCTTATAAAATGTCATCAAAGAACTCTACCAGTGAATATGGATTACTCTTTCTTTTGAGACATTTTTGAGACTATAAAACAAATTATTATAAATTGCATGTCAGATAATTTTTTCACCCAAAATGGCTCTAATTATTCCCACTCCAGCCTGAACTATGTAGGATGATCCTGTGTAAAAAAAAAAAAAAAGCCAACAAGATGGCTCAGTAGGTAAAAGGGCCTGCTACCATACCTGACAAGATGGGTTTTATGTCTGGGACCCACACGGTTGAATGAGAAAACTGACTCCCACCAGTGTTCTGTGATTTCTACATGCACACCATAGCACATGTACACCAACACATACATGCACACACACACAGGGAGGTACATGGAAATAATGTAATAAAAATTTTACATACAATACCTTGTAACACAATACAAACATAAAAATCTGCTTTATATTATAGTGCACATGTGTAAAATTGAATGCAATGTGTCCCCCTAATATTAAATTTCTTAAAATATTAAAAACCCTATTGCAAACTTAACACTAAAGAAAGATTTAATTCATTTTCTTACTTGAATGTATTCAATGAAGGGAAGGAAACAATGAAAGCATCAAAAAAAAAAAAAGGCATAAAGACATTCTGCAACATTCACTTAAATAAGTGAACTTGCAGAATTCTAAAATACTCTCATCTCTTCCTTACTGTAATGGGTGTAATTTTTCTAATTGCTGCCCTCTAACTGTAAAATTGCATATTCTGCCGCATTTGACCTCCAACGGACTGCAAACTATTTTTGAACGCTATTTGGAAAAAGAACGAGCTTTTTAAATATTTTAACAGTTTCACATCTATTTGAATGATTCAGCAGAGTAGACATTAGTATTACTAAAAGAGTTTCAAAGCAAAATTTGAAAGAGTCAGTGACCTTTTCTTTTCTTAAATAAGCTCATGAAAATGGCAGATTCATTAAAATAGCTGCAGGACTGATCAACTTGGTTGTAGTCAGCTCTCTGAAGACCTCAGAACAGGGGACATTCTATTTTTGGTTCATTTATCCTATTTATTTGTGCTTAAGGAGGGGCTGTAGGAGGCACATCAAAGACTGGAATAAGTAGAGTACTGATAATCCTCCTGAATAATAGTCAGCTGAATTTAGAAGGAAGAGCTATTAAGTCACATGAAACAATGCTGACAGGTATCTATGCTTCAGCAGTCTTCCTACTTTTCTGCATACACACTCTTCTGACTTATACTATATTCCCCTGAGAGCAGGTTCCTTCTGGAAAGGCTGTGTCCTGGCTTGTTCTCTTTCATCTTATCTCCAGTTCATGGATGTTTTCTTTTCTAGTACATTTGGTATTGCTGCAGTGTAGTGAGTGTTCAATTATTTGTTCTATCCTAATACCACTATTACAATGGCTTGGAACTCAGCCCTGTGCCTCTGGTATTTATGGCTCCCATTGAAGTCTCCTTTTCTGGAAGAATCCCAGTTTTAAACATCCTGCCCTATTGTGCACATAAATTCATCCCTACTTGTCAAACCACCTGTCTTGAATTTTAGGTTCTAAAAGAATACTTTGCCTTTTTCTCTTAAAAATAGTATCTTATGTGTTGGTTAGACTCCTGGGTAAGGCTCAGATATCATTTAACCCAAGGCTGCCTATATTAAAACAAATTATTAGTGAATTATCACTCAATCAACTCACAATTCTACACTGATTAAATTGTGGCCAGGGAGTAAAGGAACAGCCAGGATTCTGAAACGAATGGGGTCATGGGTTTACACCATAGCAGAATGGTTCAGGTTATTTACAAGGAGCTTACATCAATTGTACTTCTATATGTTCTGCTTTATCAGATTGTAAAAGGACACAGAAGCTACAACCAATTCCTTTTAAGTACTGAAAGGTTATGATATGGAATTCCAATTGCCAAAGAGCTGCAGTCATGGAAAATGTCTGGCATGAAACAGAACTGAGCTTCCTGGGTGACTGCACAGGCAGTGCAGCTGCAGAGATCTAGCTGACTTTCTGTGTCCTCTGCAGCAGCATTGAGCTATTTATGTGTCTCAGCTATTCTGTTTGACCTCATTCAACTTCTCTTATTGCTATTTGACTCTTGGGCTATTTTGCATTTTAAATGCTCCAATAAAGAAGCACTACTGTTTTAGACAGTCCCTATGAAGTGCACTTAGAGTCACTTCAGGAGCTGCTGTCCACAGACTTTTAATCCAGTCATTGCAGAGAGGGTCCTAAATTAAGGTGTCCATATGTTCTCATTTCTCTTGGCTTATTATTGTCCCTATTATACTGGTGTTAGGAAAATACTTCCATTTTCAAAAGTATTCAGTTTTTATTACAAATCATGTGTTTGTTCCACATAGAATCACAATGAAGCAAAGCATGAGATTTGTAGATCAGAAAATGTCTGTACTGGCATTCAGCCTAACTATCTGTCAGGTATGTGGATTTTTTTCTGCAAGGACCCATCCATTAGATTGCTAGGTTATATGACAAATTGTTACCAATAATGCAGAACCCATCAGTTCCAAGTGGAAAGGGTACATTTATGTATTTAATGCGTTTTATGGAATGCATCCATGCCAGACACTGTTCTATTCACTGTAGACACAACAGTGAATGAAAAGCACAGCAATTGCTGCATTTCCCATGGCAATAGCCTAGTCAAATGGTTTCAGACAAACATTTGTTGAATATTTGTATAAGTTAAGCACGTTTTTTGATGTACTTACTATATGATCTCATTGTATTCTCAAAATAACTTCTTTAAGAGGATCCTGTTGTTGTTGTTGTTGCAGTCTTCATGACCATCATCACCAGCAAGTATAAAGGCATACAGAAGTCTAGAATCATGTCCAAATGAGACAGCTAATAAATGATCATCATCACCAGCATGTACGAAGGCATACAGAAGTCTAGAATCATGTCCAAATGAGACAGCTGATAAATGGTGGTCCTAAAATTAACTAGACTATCTAGTTTGTAGTCCCTGCCCTTATCACTACATTATACTACATCTCTGTTGACAGAAAGTACAGGACTTTTTCTAAGGACCTCCAAGAATTGTAGAATACAAAGAAAAGTTCCCAGAGTGGGTGGGAGGAGAGGAGGCAATTGTGTTAAATACTTTTTTATTATTTTTTTTCATTTTTTAACAATAAGTAATAATTTATGAGTACAAGCATCCTTCATGTAAAACCAATTTGCAAGCAGTTGTGCCCAAACCCACCCAGCCCAAGGGGTTCCCATCATCCAGCTGGGGGGCTGTATGTTCAATCAAGTTTGATCAATTGAGTGTCCAGTCTACATTGTGTAGTTTTTACCATTTACCCCAATCACAGCCTTTACATTCTACATGCCCCGTCTTCTTTCCGCTGATTTTCCCTAGGCTTTAGAAAAGGGGCCAGTTGTGGACGAGAAGCAAAACAGTCTACTTTCTTGGAGCTGCCCATTTTGGACTTGGGTCAATGTCTGGCGTTTCCTTTCATGGGCTGACAGTTTGTCCAAGGAATAACCTTTTCAGGTCCTACTAATGAAGCACAGGCATTTAGACTATATAGGGTATTTAAACAGTACTAATTGTTATGGTAGGTTACTTTGGTATTAGACACAGATATTTGGATGGTACGTTAATCTATGAATTACTTTTCCTGTAAAATATGACGGGTCTTACTGTGGCTTTATAAACATCTCCTAACTTGCAGAGGATGTTAAGCTTGTGGCATCAGCATGGTCTTTTATTCCTCCAAGGAGAGAAGCTAATAGACAATTAGATTTGGGATATACAGGCAATGCTGCCTCTGCTTGCACAGTATTTCCAAACAGGTGGGGTGTAGCTGATGCTGATGGAGGAGTCTTGCTTTGCTCAAGGAGAAACTATATGTTGCTTGTGTTGTTTTAGTGGCCTTGGTAACACTCTCTGGTATTCCAGAGGACAATCAACTGTACACTTGCAAGTGCGGTCTAATATCATCTTCCCATGCTTACATCAGGTTCGAGCTTCGACGTCAGTCGAAGCAGGGCATTTATCGCTCTTCTTCTTGCAGGATCAGTAAAGTCGAACTTTACCTTTTTGGAGGGGCGGGCTTGGGATCCCCTGGCCAACATCCCATCTTTGGTAGAATTATCCATTGCTGTATCAGTGTCTCCTTTATTGAATTATATTTTGTTTAGATGGCATAGACTTAAGGAGACTTTGAATTTTTGATTGTGAGTATTGTGTTCTGGACATAGAGAATAATCCGGTTTCATAGTTCCTAGTGTCAGATGTAGTCAAGGAAATGTAATCGGCAGTAGGGGTGCGGGGACAGGTTGAACCACGTTTTTTGTTTTTTTTAAGAGATTACTCTCTAATGACAGTTGGCTCCTAATACGTTTCAGTTAGAGAGACCAACTCATCATCATCATAGTTCCTCCTTGTGCGAATGTGAAGGAGTGGGATAAGAAAAGCTCTCCTGTTAAAACTTTTGCGGCACCTAGAAGGTAAGTTTCATTCGGACTCATTATAAATAGTTGTTACAAGTAGGATCCACAGAGGGGTTTGATGCCTGTAGCAGTCTGATGCTTTTCTTCCTTTCAATGTTCAGATGAGCCAACCTTTCTGCTGGCACTTCCTGGTACATCCTACACAATGCAAAGCTGTGTCTTTTCTTTCTCGGCCGTTAAGTTGGTGACGTTTTGACCTGTGGAAACATACAAATCTTTTCCCCTAGTTAGTTTTAAGATTTGAATTGCAAAGTGTTTGACAAAAAGGTTTCATATATATCTGTGTCCCCCCTTTTTATTTTAGGTTTTTGTTTTTTGACCCATGAGTCTCAAAAAGGCATTTGTAGTACATGTACCTATAGGCAGGAATCAAGGCACAGATTTCATCAAATTCACCCAAGCTATTTTGAGTGACTACATGTTGTTAACTTGGGAAGCAAACTTAATTTCTTAAATTAAATCATCCTACAGGTAAAAGAGAATGCTACAAGATGATACTGTACAACAGAAAAAATGTAGAGAACATTTGTATGTGCCAATCCCAAAGTTATTGTTATACAGGTTTTAAGTAAAACAAATGTGGTTGACAACAATTTATATTTCCAATTAACTAAGGTTCATTACCATTTTTATCAGAACCTTTAAACCAATGTTGTTTAATATACACATATTTTCTTTTACTAAGTCCTAAAACACCATGTAAACTGTAGGCAGAGTCTGAGCAAAATTGGATACTTGTTGAACTCACATCAATTAAATATACATTAATTGAATATAGACCCGTGTCCCTCTCCCACCCCTCCTGCCACTCCTGATTCACCATTTCAGTGTTCAATACTTTAATACTCCAAATGACTAGAGATTCCCTAACAGTGGAGAATTTAAATGTTGCAGATTGAGAGCCAAATTTGGTTGGGCTATTTTCAGTCTCTTAACAGCTAGCATTTTCCACCCACTCCCATGCCTGACCTAACAGCCTGTCAACTACCCAGTGAAATGTTTAAAATATATTCTTAGCAGACCACTAGCTTCCACTAGCCCAAAAGCTACAAATGCCATCAGAGAACATGTAAAACCAACAGCAATTGTCCTCCACTTTGCTGTGCTTCACCTACCTACAGTTCCTATGGTGTTTGGTAAATGCCTTCATTTATGAGTATCTTTGTTCTATAACTAATAAAATCTCACATGACCTCCACAGTCTGAACATGTTCCTGGGCCATGTTCACAGACTAGACTCTGACTCTTACTCTGTGTGAAGTGAGAATTAATGTTTTGTGTTGACAAGAGGAATCTTAAAATTTGCCAGGACCTGCTTCTTTGAAAAGATAAACAAAATAGACAGACCTCTAGTCCAGTTAACACTCCCAAAAAAGAGCAACTCCAAATTAATAATATTTGTAATGAAAGGGGAAACATCACAACAGACAAAGTAAAGATTCAGACAATAATATGGGAATACTTCAAAAACCTATACTCTGACTTGAGTGTGCAGAGCTCAATCAGGGACTTCACAGCATCACCTAAAGCACAGAGTACCCCCCCACCCAGCCAAATGGAATTGCTGAGGGAGTATCCAAGTGGAGTTTTTGGAGAACCTTCAAAACAGAAAGTGAAGAGTGAGTTAGACCTCCAATACATAAACAAAATTGAAAGCCTGAAACCTAGACAAGCCAACACTCCATAAACAAGGAGAAAAACAAAGTCATCTGAAGGAAGCAAGCAAAGCAAGCCTTCAACATAGTGAAGAGGCATTTGTGATTCACATTGGAATACAGGCAAAAAGGGAAACCCACAAGCCAGGGACACACAGAAGGGACAACATGAGAAAGGTGCAGGATAATTTCACACCAAGCCCTACCAACCTTGTGGGAGATTCCTACAATGGGACCCCCCTGGGGTTGGCCCAGGACACAGATCTTAAAGGAACAATTACAGAAATATTCAAAGAAATCAAAGACTATAAAGAACAAGTCAGAGAACTAAGGAGAGAGAATGAAAAACTCAAGAAAGAACTAGAGGAAGTGGAAATA
>VZQC01008208.1:459944-591108 GCA_009823505.1 Rhizomys pruinosus | reverse complement strand
AGGGTTCACAGCCAGACCCTCCCAGCTGTCCCCCCGCCAGACCCCGCCTAGATGGCTGTAGAGCTTTGTTGTGCCTGTGCCTGGCGCGATTATGGCGTCTCCCCTGCGACCCCGGTTCCTCCCACACTCCAGCCGGGACCAGGCAACGAGGGAAACGCGAACCGCTCACCCGAGCGCGGTCCCTCTGGGGCCGGGGACCCCGTACACGGGTATCATCAGCGAGGGACGCCTTCCCAGCTGCCCCCGCCATAGACCCGCCTAGAGCTTAGTGTAGAGCTGTGTGATGGCCTGGGCGTTATGGCTCTCTCCCCTGCGACCCCGGTTTCCAGCCCACAAGTCCAGCCGGACCAGAGCAGAGGGAACGCAGACCCTGCTCACCCTAGCGCGGTCCTCTCTGGGCCGGGGACCCCGTAGCACGGGTTCAAGCGAGACCCTCTTCCAGCTGCCCCCGCCAGACTCCTCCCTAGAGGCTGTAGAGCTTGTGGGACTGGCCTGGCGCATTATGGATAGCTCTTCCCTGCGACCCCGGTTCCCCCACAAGTCCCAGCTCGGGACCAGACAGAGGAACGCGACCCTGCCTCACCCGGGATTGAGAGCGCGGTCCCTCTGGGCCGGGGACCCGTAACGGTGTTCACAGCGAGACCATCTCCCAGCTTCCCCCCGCCAGACCCCAGTCCTAGAGCTGTAGAGCTGTGGTGCCTGGCCTGGCGCATTATGGCGTCTCCCCGCGACCCCGGTTCCCACCACACAAGTCAGCCGGGCCAGAGCAGAGGGAATACCTGACCTGCTCCCAACCGAGTAGCGGTCCCTCTGGGCCGGGGGACCCCGTAGCACGGGTTCACAGCGGGACCCTCTCCAGCTGCCCCCCGCCAGACCCGCCTAGAGCTGAGAGCTGTGTGCCTCGCACTGGCGGCATTTATGGTGCGTCTTCCCCTGCGACCCGCCGGTTCCCACCCACAAGTACAGCCTGGACCAGAGCAGAGGGAAACTCTACCCTGCTCACCCGAGCGGGTCCCTCTGGCCGGGGACCCCGTAACACGGGTTCACAGCGGAGACCCTCTCCCAGCTGCCCCCTGCCCAACCCGCTAGAGCTGTAGGTAGCTGTGTGCCTGGCCTGGCGCTTATTGGCGTCTCCCCTGCGAACCCGTTCCCGCACCCACAAGTCCAGCGGGCCAGAGCAGAAGGGAAACGGCACCTGCTCACCCGAGCGCGTCCCCTCTGGGCCGGGGACCCCGTACAACGGGTTCACAGCGGACCCTCTCCCATCTGCACCCCGCCAGACCCCGCCTAGAGCTGTAGAGCTGTGTCCTGGCCTGGCGCGATTATGCTGTCTCCCCTGCGACCCCGGTTCCCACCCACAAGTCCAGCCGGGGGGACAGAGCAGAGGGAACAGCGACCTGCTCACCCGAGCGGAGTCCCTCTGGGCCGGGGACCCCGTAGACGGGTTCACAGCGAGAACCCTTCTCCCAGCTGCCCCCCCGCCAGACCCGCCTAGAACTGTAGAGCTGTGTGCCTTCCTGGCCGTTATGGCGTCTCCATGCGACCCCGGTTCCCGCACAAAAGTCCAGCCGGGACCAGAGCAAGACGCGACCTGCTCACCCGGAGCGCGGTCCCTCTGGGGCCGGGACCCCGTACACGGGTTCACCAGCGAGACCTCTCCCAGCTGCCCCCCGCCAGACCCCTAGAGCTGTAGAGCTGTGTTGCCTGGCCTGGCGCATATATTGGCGTCTTCCCTGCGACCCCGGTTCCCCCCACAAGTCCACCGGGACAAGAGCAGAGGGAAAGCGAACCTCCGCTCACCCGACGCGGTCCTATCTGGGCCGGGACCCCGTAGACGGGTTCACAGCGAGACCCTCTCCCAGCTGCCCCCCGCCAGACCCCCCTAGAGTCTGATAGGAGCTGTGTTGCCTGGCTGGCGCATTATGGTCGTTCCCCTGCGACCCGGTTCCCACCCACAGTCCAGCCGGGGCCAGAGCAAGGGAAACGCGACCATGCTCACCGAGCGCGGTCCTCTGGGCCCGGGACCCCGTAACGGGTTAACAGCGGACCCTCTCCCAGCTGCCCCCCGCCAGACCCCGCCTAAAGCTGTAGAGCTGTGTGCCTGGCCTGGCGCATTATGGCGTCTCCCTGCACCCCGGTTCCCACCCACAAGTCCGCCGGGACCAGAGCAGAGGGAAACGCGACCCTGCATCCCCGAGGCGCGTCCTCTGGGCCGGGACCCTAGACGGGTTCACAGCGAGACCCTCTCCAGCTGCCCCCCGCCAGACCCCGCCTGGGCTGTAGAGCTGTGTGCCTGGCCTGGCGCATTCTGGCGCTCCCCTGCGACCCCGGTTCCCACCCACAAGTCCAGCCGGGACCAGGAGCGGGAAACGAGCCCTGCTCACCCGAGCGCGGTCCCTCTGGGCCGGGGACCCGTAGACGGGTTTCACAGCGAGACCCCTCTCCCAGCTGCCCCCCCAGACCCCGCCATAGAGCTTGTAGAGCTGTGTTGCCTTGGCCTGCGCTTATGGCGTCTCCCCTGGGACCCCGTTCCCGCCCACAATCCAGGCGGGACCAGAGCAGAGGAACGCGACCCTGCTCACCGAGGCGGTCCCTCTGGGCCGGGGACCCCGTAGACGGGTTCACAGCGGAACCCTCTCCCAGCTGCCCCACACCCCTTCGACTTCCGTCTAGAGCTTGTCCTGGCTGGCGCGTTATGGCGTCTCCCCTGCGACCCCGGTTCCCGCCCACAAGTCCAGCCGGGACCAGAGCAGAGGGAAACGCGACCCTGCTCACCCGAGCGCGGTCCCTCTGGGCCGGGGACCCCGTAGACGGGTTCACAGCGAGACCCTCTCCCAGCTGCCCCCCGCCAGACCCCGCCTAGCGCTGTAGAGCTGTGTGCCTGGCCTGGCGCATTATGGCGTCTCCCCTGCGACCCCGGTTCCCGCCCACAAGTCCATATGTCCTGATCTTTACACTTTCTTTCCATCTGTTTACTTCAGTTAGCTTTTTCTCATTCTTCCAAGACCCTGAGGTATATCATTAAGCTATGGATTTAAGATCGCTCTGATTTTTAATGCAGCCATTTATAGCTTGTTAGGTAACAATTTCCTCCAACATAAAAACTTATATCTTAGAGAGACGCACATTAACACAACAGGATGTTCTAAAAGGTAGTAAACAAATACCTTCAAGAAGTTCCTAAACCTGACCAGATTCACTAGGCTCCACTTCTTCTGAAAGTATATATAAATTCTAAGGACTGCTGAGAGACACTCTCAGGCAAGATGAGTTGCCTGGAAGAATAAGAGCCTAGATGAACTCCCTGGAAAAGGATCTGACTAACTGCGCTACCCAGAAGAGATTCTCCACTCTTTTATGCTGCCTGAAGGTTGTGAAGTATGCTCGGGGTTTCCTACTTCAGTGAGCTGTCACCCATACTGGGGTAGGCTTCACTGACGTACCTGTCTTTGAGTCATTTCTGCTCCTCTAAGTAATCTCTCACCCATACTCTTGTTAAGTAATCCCAATGAAATTCATTGGTTCACTATGTTGGTCTTTGAGGTATCCTCACTTTGGTCTCTTTCTGGTTCTGTTTGTTCTCCTCACCCCAGGAATAACATAGCTATAAATTTCCCTCTTAGAATTACTTTCATGTATCCCATTTGTTCTCAAGTATTGTGTTCACATTATTATTTTTATCTAGAACGTTTTTAATTTTTAATTGAATTTTTGCAATTTAAATACATTTGCTGGTATTTAGATCTCCTCTTCTATTCCCACCTTCCATTAGTGCCCCCAGCCCCATTCAATAAACTATATACATATATATATGTATATATGATAAGGCCAATAGAGCCTAATATGTGTCCCCAAATGTCCTTCAGTATGAGTCCATCTATTGAAGCTTGTTTAAGCTACCAAGAGCACTATCCTTGAAAGAAATAATCTCTCTCCTTATCAGCGGGTATAGGTTGTCAAATGTTCGGTAGTTGGGTTGGGATTTCTTACCCACTCCTCCATGTCTGTGCTGGTGTTTTGTCTTGTTTGAACTCCCATAACACTTGCATAATAAAGTCATTGTTGCTGTGAATTCATATGAGAAACTGACCACCTGTCTTGAAAAGTTTATTTCCTTTTGGTCATCTACCATCTCTGGCTTGTAGTCTTTTACCCAATCTTCTGAAATGATCCCTGGGCCTTGGAAGGCAGAGGTTTGAAATAGGTGTGGTATTTAGTGAAAAGCACTCTGCAGCCTCTCGTTCTCTGTACATTGGCCAGTTGTGGGTTTCTGTGTTAATTACTATCTGCTTCAAAGGGAAATTTCTCTAGTGAGAGTTGAGACATATATTCATCTATGGGTACAATAGTCATTAGGAGTCAGTACAACACTGTAACTGGTTCTAGGAATTTTTAAATCCCTCTTGACTTCCTTTTTTAATTGAGGATAGGGGCTATGCACATGCCATAGCATGCTGAAGTTAGAGAACATCTGCCAGGAGTCAATATTCTCCTTCTACCATGTGGATTACAGGGCTCAAACTCAAGTCATATCTCCAGCCCTGATTTCTTTAATAGTCCATTCACTACTCATTAGTAGAATGTTATTTAGTCTCTGTGAATTTGTTTGTTTTCAATACTGCCTTCTGCTGTTGATTTGTAGTTCTATCCCATTGTACTCAGATAGAATACAAGGATTTTAAAATTTTTTCTTGTATTAACATTTTCTTTGTGTTTTAAAACACTATTTTTGAGAATGTTGCATGGGCTGTTGAAATATCTATTATGTAGTCTTTAAGTGGAATAGTCTGTAGATCCAAATTTAGTCCATTTGATCTGTAATATCATTTAACTTGACATTATAATTATTTGTGGTCTTCTTTCTTTACCTCTTTTTGAAGCCATGGATGCATGACTTTCTTTTTTTTATTATTTTTTTTATTGGTGCTTTGTGCATTTCATACACCATTTTCCAATTCAGATCAGGCATATTTCCCTTTCCCTTCCCCCCTACCCCCACCCCATCCCAGATCATGCATTTTGCCATAACTGTCCTGCATCTTTCTCTCAGTTTTTTTTTTCATTTTTTAGCTATAAGTGATGATCCATGAGTACAAGCATCCTTCATATGAAACCAATTTGCAGGCTGATGTGTCCAAACCCCCACAGCCCCACATCCAGCAGGGGGTGAGGGGTTGTATGTTCAATCAAGTTGATCAAATGAGTGTCCAGACTACATTGCTGTAGTTTCACCATTCACCCCAATCGCAGCCCTTACATTCTAGTATGCCCCCTCTTCCGCAGATTGTTCCCTAGGCTTAGGAAAGGGGCACAGGTGGATGAGAAGCAAAACAGTCCACTCTCTCTGGAACTGTTGTCTTGGACTCTGGTCAATTCTGGCTGTTTCCTTTCATGGGCTGACAGTTTGTCCAGGAATAACCTTTCAATCCTACTAATGAAGCACAAGCAATTAGATATATAGGTATTTAAAGAGCACTAATAGTTATGGTTGGTTACTTTGGTATAGACACATATGTTTAGATGATATGTTAATCCATGAATTACATTTTTTCCTGTTAAATATGACAGGGTCTTACTGTGGCTTATAACATCTCTTAACCTGTAGAGGATGTAAGCTTGTGGCATCAGCCATGGGTTATTCCTCCAAGGAGAGAGCCAATAGCCAATTAGGTTTGGGATATACAGGCATATGGCTGCCTCTGTTGCACAGTATTTCCAGGCAGGCTTTCTTTCAGATTCATGGGAAAGTAAGAGAGTAATGATTGTTCCTTCTCCATCATCTTCTGATTAAAGCTATTATATAGAGTAAGTTTGCTTTACACAGAGGTTAAAGGTAGTTTTATTTAAAATATATGTTTAGGGATGGAGAGATGGCCTAGCGGTTAAGAGTGCTGACTGCTCTTACAGAGGACCCGGGTTTGATCCCTAGCACCCACATGGTGGCCAAGAACCGTCTGAAACTCCAATTCCAGGAGAACTCCAGTTCCAGGGGAATCCAACACCCTCTTCTTACCTCCGCAGCATTGCACGACAAGGGTGCACAAACCTGCATGCAGACAGTACATTCATACACATACAGAAATAAATAAAATAAAAAAAAATATATGTTTAAGGGCCTAGAAATGGGATGAAACAAAGTCATGTTTATACTCTTAAATAAAAACAGGTTGTTTACCATTTTGAGCCAGACATGGTGGCACACCCCTTTAATCCTAGCACTTGGGAGGCAGAGGCAGACAGATCTTTGTGAGTTCAAGGCCAGCCTGGTCTACAGAGTGAGTTCCAGGACAGCTGGGGCTACAAGGAGACCCTGTCTCAAAAAGACCAAAACAAATCAAGTAGATTCAAATTACTTAGGTTCAAGATATAAGAAGCTGATTGTCAAAGCATTTATATTAGTTAGTTTTCCCCAGTGCAGCACTTCTTCCAGCAAGTCCACACCTCCTAAAATCTTCCCAAATAGTGCAAACAACTGGCGACAATGTCCAAATACTTAAAGCCTGTAAGAAACATTCTCATTCAAACAACCAAACAGTTCTTTCTGTTTAAGTTATATTCTGTATGTTTACATGTGGTCTGTGTTCTCTACTGGTGCTACCAACATTTGAATCATACAACTGTCACTTACAGTTATAAAACCTGGAACAAGTTAGATAGTCTGCTGGCTTTTATATGTTAATTGTAGAGATTGATAATAATTATTTCATAAATTCAATAGGAGAAAAATGGGCTAATTTGCATAAAATAAACTCAAAGGTCACTTCCTAACAAAAGACTCTTTTTTGGTCTTTTTTGAGACAGGGTCTCCCTATAGCCCCAGCTGGCCTGGAGCTCACTATGTAGACCAGGCTGGCCTCAAACAGAGAGAGCTCCACCTGCCTCTGCCCGCTGAGTGCTGGGATTAAAGGCGTGCACCACCAAGCCCAGCTACGGAAGACTATTTTAAAAGCCAATTGTATAAGTCAGGGTTCTCTAAAGAAACAGAAGCAACAGGACGAATATATAGCTATATACAATTTATTGATTTGCTCACATGACAGAGTTCAAGGAGTCCAACAGTAGCTGTGCCGCACTGGAGAGGCTGAGAATCCAGGGAACTGCTCAGTCTGCAAGACTGGATGTCTCAGTAGTCCCAATCTGGTGCTGAAGGCCCAATGGATTCCAGGAGATCTGCTGGTCTCAGTACATGCTGGGATCTGTAGGGTTGATCACAACAGCAAGACAAACTCACCAGTGAGAGAGAGGCAAGCCCCAGGAAAAAAGGGACCAGATCCCTCTGGCATGGCCTTTAATACTGCCTGCCAACAGAAGGTAATGCCCACATTTGGGGTGGGCCATCCAGGTTGAGGTAGTCCAATCCGAAGATCCTTTTTGTCTTATTTGTTCCTTAGTCCAGTCAAGTTGACACCCAGGATTAACCATCACACCAATGTAGAGCCAGTGAGATAGCAAGTTGAGATGCTTGCAACATGAGCCTAGCAACATGAGAATGACCCTGAAAATCCACATAAAATTGGAAGGAGAGGACTGAGTCCACAAGGTTGTCCAGAGACCTCTATGTGAAAGCTGTGGAACACATATTCACTCATATACGTCTTATCCACGCATACACTAATAATTTTTAAATTAAAATAGAAATCCTAATAGAAACTTCCACTCACTTTGTGTTGTATCACCCTGTTTTATCATCTTCATAACATTATTATTCCTGCCTGTTATTTTATGTACTAGTTGATTTACTACTCTCAGCCTCCTTCCACTGTTGTACATAACCCTCTCTTCTTCAGCACGATGTTAGGACCAACATTAGTCTTAAAAAGACATAAAATAGCAGCATTGTTCTCAAAAGAAACTGACCCATAATTACCTTTAATGAGTTTGGCATTTATGAAAAGTTATATTTACAACTTAATAAAGAAAAAGAATAGCCTGACTCTTAACATTTCAAGACCAATAGCAGACCCAAATGACCGAACACCTTATCCTTCATATTGCTCTGGGAGGTATACACCAGAACAAGGACCACTCTTTCTTTTATTGAAAAAGCATATTGAGGGCTGGAGCGATGGCCTAGCGGTTAAGAGCGCCGACCGCTCTTGCAGAGGACCCGGGTTCGATCCCCAGCACCCACATGGCGGCCGAGAGCCGTCTGAAACTCCAATTCCAGGAGAACTCCAGTTCCAGGGGAGTCCGACGCCCTCTTCTGACCTCCGCGGCATTGCACGTCACGGGTGCACAGACTTGCATGCAAAACAATACATTCATACACATACGGAAATAAATAAAATTAAAAAAAAAAAAAAGAAAAAGCATATTGATCATGATATGGGAAAGTAAAAATCCTACTGCCCTTATATTATTAGAGAATAATTCTGCCTTTAAATTCCCAGACCTACAATACCACAAACATAGCTACAATTTTTCTTATTGCTTATGATGAGAAGGCACTTTGATATGTAAGGCATACATATACACATTCATACATTATTTCCTGTGGAGATCAAGAAAGGATCATGATGGATTAAGGTCATATGCCCAGGTCACAAGAGGTACACCTGGATCAGTGAGTCGATTTACATTATTTTGCAAAGTTAGGTAAGTTGTTTGTCCATATTGTAAAAAGCCCTTGTTCTAAGGGGGGCTAGGGATATGGCTCAGCGATTAAAAGCACTGGTTCCTCTAGCAGAGGACCCAGATTCAGATTCCAGCACCAACACGGCAGCAGCTAGCAACTGTCTGTAACACGTTTCAGGAGATCCGATGACTTCTTCTGACCTCCATGGGCCTTGCATGACACAGGTGCATGTACCTACATGCAAGCAATACAGTCACACACACAAAAATAATTAAAATTAAAGAAAATCATTACTATCAATGAAGTTACTTATAATGAAAGGGCCTCAAGGCCAACATGAGGCCTCAATGTGGAAGAGCATTAGATATAAATAGAAAAATTTATGAGAAATATCTAAACATGCTGGAGCCTTATAAGGAAGGAGAAGCTTCCCTTTAAAACCTGGAAAAGAGCTTCATTAAGAATGGGAACAAGGGAGAGACAGGAAGGGTGAAAGAAATGGCCACTGTGAAAAGGATGGCCCTGGGAGGCTACACGAGCCTCTTCAGAGATGACCCTGCATCTTCCTCTCCAGAACAAATCCCCAAGCAGTCTCTGTCGAGAATCTTGGAGCTATCCACTGAAATAAAGTCTGACTTTTAGAAGTTTTTAAGGGTGGTGGCAAGTTTGATTCAACATGATTTAATTCAGCATAGCTTATATGATAAGGAACATGGTGGAGCCAGGAATCAAATTGAGGACTGTCAGGACACAGCACAGACCTCTTTTTCACTTTCTGTCCCGCACAGAGGTAGGGAGAGGCATGGTCTATTTCATGCTATGGGTTCCAGCCTAAAGGTGCAGGTCTGTGCTCTAACAATTAGCACCTGGCAAGAATATCTATTGAAAGTAAAAGAGGGCACATATCTCATTTGTGAAGGAGACATGCCAGTGTCTATTCTTGATGTCTTATCAGAAGCTATATGTATAATGATTTAGCCAAAAGGTTAATCCAGTCTAACTTACCTTGAACGATCCAATGCCTCAAGTAACAGCAGTTCCTTTAGGACAAAAATCAGTCTATCCATATTCTCTATTGATGTAAGAGAACTAACCAGTTATGTATCATATGAACCTGCTGTCTAGGCAAAGCTGAGTGAACTGGGTTGAACAAAGGGAGCCTCGGATATTAGTTGTGTTTTGCCAATCATATCCTTTCAAGAGAATTAGAATAAAGAGCAAAGAAAGATTTATCAATTAAAGACAGCTGCTGAAACATTGAATGCATGATATAATGATTTTTTTTTTTTTGGTCTTTTCGAGACAGGGTCTCCCTGTAGCCCCAGCTGTCCTGGAACTCACTGTGTAGACCAGGCTGGCCTTGAACTCACAAAGATCCGCCTGCCTCTGCCTCCCAAGTGCTAGGATTAAAGGTGTGCACCACCACATTCAGCATGGTATAATGATATATTTGGATGTCAAGTTATGTCAAGTTCATTTTGAATAAGCAGAAAATAAAACTGAATGCAAAATACTAGGCAATGCATCAACAAGAAACCCCACAGACATAATAAAAATCAACTCGATTCCTGAATTTCTGGTCCTTTATGTCTCATGTAAAATTCCTTATTTTATAACTGTAAAAAGGATCGATTATCCTTTACGGCCAAAAGAACCTTGAACAAAACACTACTGAAATTCAAATATTCTTATTCAGTATCAAAAGTGATCCAAACTTATAGAAAATAATGAATTTTTTTAAAGTAAAGGATACTTTTGGCTATAAGTAAAGGAGTTAGTGAAGACTGAAAATGAAAAAAGAGAGATCAAAACTATCAAAACAAAATCCCCAAGAAGGTAGGCAAGAAGATCAATGGCACATATGTATGATCAGCATAACATAGAAACACAAAAGAATGCTCCTTCTTCAGATAAGATAGAAAACATNAGATGTTATAAGCCACAGTAAGACCCTGTCATATTTAACAGGGGGGAAAATTGTAATTCATGGATTAACATATCCAAACATGTGTCTATGCTAAAGTAACCTACCATAACTATTAGTGCTGCTTAAATACCTATATATCTAATTGCTTGTTCTTCATTAGTAGGATCGAAAGGTTATTCCTGGACAAACTGTCAGCCCATGAAAGGAAACAGCCAGAATTGACCAGAGTCCAAGTCAACAGCTCCAGAGAGAGTGGACTGTTTTACCTCTCATCCACCTGTGCCCCTTTTCTAAGCCTAGGGAACAACCTGCGGAAGAGGGGGCGTGGTAGAATGTAAGGGCTGCGATTGGGGTGAATGGTGAAACTACAGCAATGTAGTCTGGACACTCATTTGATCAACTTGATTGAACAAACAACCTGTCACCCCCCACTGGATGGTGGGGCTGTAGGTGTTTGGAAATAAGCCTGAACTGAATTGGAAAAATGTATGAAATGCACAAAGCATCAATAAAAACTAATTTAAAAAAAAATAAAAAAAAAAAATAAAAAAAAAATATTCACTGTCATTAAAAGTGAGCATCTCATGTCAACAATTATCTATTGTGTGGTTCCCAGAGTGGGGCAAATGTTCTGCTCTCGGAGAATGATACAGCACAGAATATACAAAACCCCTGTAGACTATACTTTGTAAAAAGTTGTTATTTTTATTTTCTGTGTATGAGTGTACTGCCTGCAGCAGGTAGGTGTGCTGCAGCACCTATGGAGGCCAAGAGAGGGCACTGAATCATCTGAAACTGGAGTTACAGATGGTTGTTAGGCACCATGCGGGTGCTGGGAATTGAACGGGGGGGGGAGATAATGAAATGCTAGAAAACCAGCAATAATAGTTGATCAACTGGATAAATAAAACCATCCAAATGTAATTCTTAGGCTTTAAATATCTTTATAGAAAAAAATCACTGCAAAACGTATTGGACATTAAAATCCTTAGAAGTAACTATAATGCTCTAAATTTCTCTAGTCTTTCCACATTATTCAGCAGGGATTTGAGAATATAGTGGTAGCTTAATTTTTTATTATTATTGAGCTTCAATACTCTGAACCTCATCCATTTCTGCCATGTATTCCTCTACAGGAGATAAGATTTGTTTATGATTGTTTTTATAATATAACACCTTCACCCAAACATCTCTAATACTGCATAGTAGTTAGTATCCAGATCATTTTCATTCTACTAGGTTATTTCTCCATGCTCAGAAAAACAATGCCACTAAGAAATAAAGTCGGGATGGAGTTTAAATTATCATGAAAAGCTAAATTTTTCTCAAGGATCAACAATTTTTTTAAGTATGAAGAATAAAGAAACCTCAATAATCAATTACTTCCATAGAGTCAAGGTAATCATTTTAGAAAGTCACAGTCTGTTTTCTGAGTAACAGAAGAAGAGTCAAACAATAAGTTCCTCAGAATGATGAAAATGGAGCGCCAGAGGCTATTTATTTTAAAGATTTGGAGGATTATGGAATAGTCAATAAAACATTAATGCAAATTGTCCAAGTTTCATTCTGAAGCATATCAATAAAACTTGGCTGACTGAACATTACTTCTTATCATCTATATGTGAAAATGAGAAAGACATACAATAGGAAAAATAATGCAGAATCTTTCATGCAAATCTAGACTCTAACTCCCAGGAGAATCAGAAGTTTCACTGACTCACTTTTCTCCACGTTTCCATCTTTTCATTATCCATGGGACACAGTTATTCCTCATCATTAAGAAGTAGCATTTGTGGTACTATGTTATTAGAAAATGTACTTACTATATAAACCATGCCAAAAATTGAAACGTTCTAACAGATTTCTTTTTGTTTTAAAAGTTTACTTTATAATAAATTACAAATTCCAAAAATATGCCTCTTCTAAATAAAAAATGTCATATTAATGTACACTGTATGGACTTTCCACCCTATGTATGTGCCTGTGTACATTTTCATGTGTGTGCACAAGTGCATGCACAGAGGCCATAGATCAGTGCTCAGTGTCTTTCTCTGTCGCTCCACATCTTATTCTTTAGAGAGTCTTTTGCTGAATCTGGAGCTCACTAATTTATAGACTGGGTGGCTAGCAAGCTCCAGCGGCTCTCCTTTCTCTGCTTCCTAGTACTGGGATTATAGACATGTAGTCTACTGCATCGATATTTATTTTATTTTATTTATTTATGTATGTGTATCAATGTACTGTCTGCATGCAGGTCTGTGCACCCGTGTCGTGCAATGCCGCGGAGGTCAGAAGAGGGTGTTGGATTCCCCTGGAACTGGAGTTCTCCTGGAATTGGAGTTTCAGACAGTTCTTGGCTGCCATGTGGGTGCTGGGAATCGAACCCGGGTCCTCTGTAAGAGCGGTCGGTGCTCTTAACCGCTAGGCCATCTCTCCAGCCCCTGCATCGATATTTTTAAATGGATACTGGGGATCTAAACTTAGAATCTCATGATTATAGGCAATCACTTTAGCCACTGAGCATCTTCCTAGTCCCTCCCTGCATTGGTGACCAGTTTAACTAAGTATAATGAACTGGAATCCTAGGAAGTGTGGAGCTCTTTAAGAATCGAACCTAACCATTGTTTGCATAGGACATAATGGATTGAAATAAGGCAAAAAGCTTCTGATATCAGCACTTAAAATTATCAAGAAAATATGTTTTAAATACCCTGGAGAAAAGATGTTAGACAAATCCTAAGTATGATTAGACTTCCAAGATTTGTGGAGTGAGAAGACTTTAAAAGTCTGTCTTTAATAAAATCTTTCCTGATATGTAGAGTCCTATTTGCTTTACGGAAGACAACCAAAGAGAAATGCTATTTACATTAATAGTACAGTAGCTACAGCATGCTTCAGCAAAATTTTAAAGACTCCCTTCGCTTTTCCATCAAATAACCCCTGAAGTGTCATATTCTTGTTAGTTTCCCAAGGAAAAGCAAGAAATACTCTATTAAAAATTTTATAGCTGAGTAAACCAAGTCCCAAAGAACAATAAAAAAATACAGCAAAAGGAACAATATGTTTCCACACTGTTACTTTACAAAATGAGTTTATTTCAGGTTATTTTGGGGTTTTCCTAGAAATAAAAATGGATTTGTGACCAGAGTTGACACAAATTCGACTCCCAATCTTTCACTCTTCAAACTATACCTCTGCTTCATGGATTGTTTTCGATAGAAAACTCACTATATAGATTCTCCTAAAACTAAGACCGGGGGACTGGAAAGATGGCTAGCACCCATATAAGGCAGCTCACCACAGCCTGCAACTCTAGCTACAGGGGATGCAGCACCCTCTTCTGACTTCCAAGGACACTTCATGCACATGATATACATATAGACAGACACACATACACATAAAAAAAAAGCAATAAAAATTCAAAACTAAGGTTTAATTTTATTTTAGAGACTTTGCATTTAACCAAAAATTTTCCCAATAAAAATATGAATTTATAGTATTTAAAACTGTTCCCTAATATCTTTGATAGAGATTTGCTGAAGGAGAATTTCAGTTCCTCACTGAGAATTCCCAGGTACCAAATTGACCGGCACATTCTCTAGGGTCCTCCCTACATGTTGGCCTTTGCCATAAACAGGTTAAATGAATAATTAGTTAGAGAACACCATCATTCTTTTTTTTAATTTTTTAATTTTTATTTTTTTTAGAACACCATCATTCCTTTAAATGACCATTTGATAAAACTTTTCACAAATCTTATACACTGATAGAAGGAGCATTCAGTCTCAGAAATGGCAAAGCATCTGTCTTGGTGCTGGAAGGAGACCTGAGACTCCAGATTCTCTGCTGGGAGAAGTATTACCTAGAACACTTTGAGCTCACTGAGCTTCTTGACATCGCAGTGACCTTCAAGTATGGACAAGAAAAACTTGAGAGAACACAGAAAACTTCAGATATTTTCAAGTGCTAACCCCTGAAAAGAACATCACAGTCATAGTTTATAAAATAACGCTTTGGTTATTTTAAAGGACTTATTTAGAGGTGTGAACATCATGGCACCAGGAGATTGAAGGAGCTGGTAACTTTGTATCCACAGTCGGGAAGCAGATAATAATCAAGGCTAGTGCACAGCTTTCCTTTTTACCTCTTTATTCAGTTCAGGACATCAGCCCAACTGTGCCTTGCACAGTGAAGATGGGTCTTCCCACTTAAATATAATCAAAATAATCCTTCCCAGATGTGCTCAGAGTCTAACATAATCTAGATAATCACTCATGGGCATGATGACTAGAGGCTTGGCTCCTAGGTGTTTCCAGATCCTGCCAGACTGACATTAACTACACACTTGAAATTGGTAAGAATGACAGCATATTAGTTTACTGTTGGCATAGCAAAACAAGGAATTTTAGGCAAATTCAAAAAGTCTTGAGAAATAAACTGTCATGAGAAGCAATCTATTGAGGATTTGAGTCACTTGGCATTGCTTAAATTTTTTTTCTGGGAGAATTTCCTGAAACAAATGATGAAGTTTCTTGAAACATTGATATTCCTAGACAATAGTTTCCTAGAAACTGGTAACAGACTGGGAATATAATCACTTTACTTTATTTGGATTTTTTTTTTTGGTCTTGTTTTTTTTTTGTTCTTTTCGAGACAGGGTCTCCCCGTAGCCCCAGCTGTCCTGGAACTCCCTCTGTAGACCAGGCTGGCCTTGAACTCCAAAGATCCACCTGCCTCTGCCTCCCAAGTGCTAGGATTAAAGGCATGCACCACCACGCCCAGCTAAAATCACTTTACTTTAAAACAGTATGCTAGGGCTAGAGAGATGGCACCACTGCTCTTCCAGAGGATCTGGGTTCAATTCACAGCACCCACATGGCGCTAAGAACCATCTTTAAGCTGGGCATGGTAACACATGCCTTTAATCCCAACACTCTGGAGGCAAGAGGCAGGTGGATCTCACAGAATGAGTTCCAGGACAGCTGGGGCTATAGGGAGACCCTGTCTCAAAAAGACAAATTAATTAATTACTTATTCAATTAATTAATTAATTAATTAAAAACAGTATGCTGGATAGGTACAAAGTCATTTCTCAAATTCTACAAAAGCATTGACTATAGATTATATTATCTAAACTGAGGTACCTTCAATATTAAAAATGACTTCTATTAATAGTTATACCAAGACCTCAGATGCAAGCTGCGCTATATTATGGTCTGAATCTGAGATGTGACTTGAAAGTTTGAGTGGTTGATGGCTTGATTATCAACCTATGGGATTTTGTACAGTGGTCAGATCTTGGGGTCCTGAGGAAGATTTGATTGATTCATAATTTGATGTGATCATTGAAGAGTCATGCTAAGTGGAAGATGGGATTTGACTGGAGGACCTAGGTCAGTTAGAGATATGCCTTTGAAAACTATCTTGTCTTTCTTATCCCTTCCTGATATTCTTCATTTTGTAATTGTCATGAGGAAAATAGCTTTCTTCTGCCCTTCCCTTCCTCTGTGCTTCTGCTCTGTTGTAGCAATAAAAGAAATAGAGTCAGACAACTCTAGCTACAAATAAATCTTTCCTTCCCTAAGTTTATTTTTTCAGTTATTCATTATAGCAATGGAGAGTCTAATACAGTTATTCTCATGGAAAGCTGTTTAAATAGGTAACCTGTCTATAAGAAGAGTCTGTATAAAAAAAGAGTCTATATTTCTTAGTTATATAATCTACATTCCTTCCCTCTTCCAAACTAAAGAAATTCAGACCTTTCAATAGAGGAATTTGTCACCATGATTGAACCATCTTGACTTCCATTGCTTTTCCTCACACTGAAGACCTAACACAGCCATATGCTTTAGGAAATCACTCCAACCAGAAGTCGTGAAATTCTGTTCTCCTTCCTTAGGTTCACTTCCTACAGCTCCAGAAATATCACACACATTGAATCCTTGCAATGCTACTTATAAGCTAAGTGAAAATGAGTTATTTAACAGGCCTCTACATGAATTTTGTCATCTACAACATGAGAATAATAGTAGTCAGTAGACAGGAGGCTGCTGTAAAAAATAAAACAAACTGAAAAACATGAAGTAGTTTGCACAGTGCTGAAGCAAACTGTGGGAAAACTATAGCCTGGGCTTAAGGTTGATTTTTGTATAATCTATGAAATAAAAATGGTTTTTAATATTATTTTCTGATGCACAAAGATTTTACATATTTATGAGGTATCCTGTGATGTTTTGATGCATATATGCATTTTGTTGTGCTCAAATAAATATTAATACCTATCTTGTTATTTTTCACATTTTGTGAATACTGGAATACTAGATCACAGGACAGCTTAGATGGCTTAACAGTTAAAGCCCCTGTCTGGCAAGCATGACGACCTTGACTTGATCCCTAGGACCCATATAGTAGGAGGAGAGAACTGATTCCCACTGATTGAAGTCTAACCTCCACACATGTATCATCACAACACACACACACACACACACACACACACACACACACACACACACAGAGTAAAATGTTAAAAACAGAATCAGAACACTGGACTTATTTCTTTTATCTATTTATCTTAGTGCCCACCTATACCAGTCCTCACGCTTCCCTCCTCTATATGCTCCCAGACTCTAATGGCCATTCCAATCTCAAACTAGACATCAACAATTTTTGGTCATTTTGAGACAGGGTCTCCCTGTAGCTCTGGCTGTCCTGGAACTCACTGTGTAGACCAGGCTGGCCTTGAACTCACAGAGATCCGCCTGCCTGGGCCTCCCAAGTGGTAGGATTAAAGGTGTGAGACATCAATTTTTTATATTCCACTTCAAACCATGCAGCAGCTATCCCTCTTTGTCAGACTCATTTCATTTAGCACACGGATCTCCAGTTCCATATTGTTGCAAATGATTAAATTTCATATTCATTCTTTTTTGTTCAATTTTTATTATATAATCATTCTACATGGTGTTGGGTTTCATATAAACAACTGCTTTCTAACATGTCATGCATTTTAACTATATGCTCCCCATTCCCTCTGTTTACCCTGCTTTTCCCTTTACAATTATTTTTTTCCCTTCTGCTTTCATGTTAATACTGTGCTGGTTTGAATGAGAGATGTCTCCTATAGATTCTAGCATTTTACAACTTGGTGCCCTGCTGTTAGTGCTGTTTAGGGAAGCTATGAAGCCCTCCATAGGCATGACTTTGCTGAAGAATGCGTGTGTCTAGGTGGCAGACTTTGAGTTTTTAGCCTCACCTTACTTGCACTTTTGTCCTGTTTCCTGTTTGTGATCAAGATCTCTGTTGACATGCCTGCCACTTCCTGCCACTCCTCCCCACCGTGATGGACTCATCCCTCTGGGACTGCAAGCCTAAATAAATGCTTTCTTATTTAAGTTGCTTTTGGTCATGGTGTTTTGTCACAGCAACAGAAAATAACTAATAAATATACATACATATGCACAAATAATTTTATGGATCTAGGACTCACATCTGATATTTATCTTCAATGTGATGAACTCTGGTTTCATAAATCTTCCTGTAAAGAACATATATACATATATATATATATATATATATATATATATATATATATATATATATAGAGAGAGAGAGAGAGAGAGAGAGAGAGAGAGAGAAGTTCAGTTTTGGCCTCACCCTACTTGCAGTTTTGTTCTGTTTCCTGTTTGTGACCAAGATCTCTGTTGACATGCCTGCCATCTTATAGATATATATTATATCATATATATATATATATATATATATTCATTAGTTATAGTTATATATCATTATATAGATATATTTCTTTAACCATTCATGTATTAGTGGGCACCAATCCTGATTCCATATATTGGCTGTTATGAACAGCGCTACAGTAAACAGGATGTGCAGATACCTCTGTACTGTGATGACTTGGAGTGCAGGTATATGCTTAGAAATTGAAGGGCTGGATCATACGGTGGCTTTATTTTTTAGTTGTTTTTTCTTTTTTTGCCTTTTTGAAGAACCTCTCTTCTCATTTCCATACTGGCTTGATCAAGTTAAATTCCCATTAGCAGCACATAGTATTCCATTTCCCCCATATCTTCTCCAGAATTTATTGTTGTCTTCTGAATGATAATCATTCTGGCTAGGGTGAAAAGGAAAGTTAATATAATTTTAATTTGCATGTACCTGATTGCTATGGAGGTTGAAATTTTTTATCTTATATTTATTGGCCATCTGTACTTTTGAAAACTATTTGGTTCATTTGCCATTTAGTCATTAGGCACTGTGTGTGTGTGTGTGTGTGTGTGTGTGTGTGTGTGTGTGTCTGTGTGTGTGTATGTGTGTATGTACATTTTTATTTCTTTCTCTGTACCATATATTAACCCTCTGTCAGATACATATCCAGCACACATTTTCCCCATTCTGTAGGCTGCCTCTTCAAATGATCATTTTTCTTGCTATATAAAATCCTTTTGTTTCATAAAATCTTGTTTGTCCGTCCTTAGGATTATTCCCGGGCTATTGGAATCCTATTCAGAAATACCTTGCCTATGCCTATACCCTAGAGTATCTTCCCTATGTTTTTCTTCTAAGTTGCAGAGCTTCAGGTCTTGCATTAAAGTTTTTGATCTATTTTGAATAGATTTTTGTACAGGGTAAGGGGTTGAGATCTTGCTTCAATCTCCTGCTTGTGGCTTTCTAGTTTTCCCAGCACCACTGATTAAGAGAGGGTGCCTTATCTCCGTTGTATCCTTTGGGTTGGCTTTATTCTCAGAAATCACCTCCCTTGTGAGTTTGGTGATTCAACTCTGGATACTCTACTCTGTTCTGTCAGTACATATGTCTGATTTGTGTCAGTACCATGATGTTAATCTTACTGTAACTCTGTAATATGACTTGAGAGCAGGTATTGTGATCCTTCAAGATTTGTTGTTTTTGCTGGAGATTGCTTCGGCTATGTGAGGTCGTTTGTGATCTCATAAGAATTTCGGGATTTTTTTTCCCTTCTATCTGTGAAGGTCATTGAAATTTTGGTGGGAATTTTATTAAATCTAAAGATGGCTTTTTATCATATGGCCATTTTTACTATATTAATTCTGTTGTTAATGAGCATGGGAGGCCTTTTCATCTTCTACTGTCTTCTTTAATTTCTTTCTTCATTGTAGATAGAGGTGCTTTACTTCAAGGCTGTGTTTATTCCTAGATATTTTTCAAAGCTATTGTAAATGGAATTTTTCTGATTTCTTTATATATATAATTGGTATATAGAAAAGCTGCCGATGTTTGAATGCTACACTTTGCTGAAAGTGTTAATCAGATGTAAGAGATTTCTGGTGGAGTGTTTAAGTTTTCTTATCTATACAATTATATGGTCTACAAACAGGAATGTTATGAACCTCTTCTACTTTTTTATCCTTCTTACTTATTCTTCATCTCTCATCACCAGCTAAGATTTAAAAGACAATATTGAACAACAATGGAGAAAGTAGACACCTTGTCTCATTCCTGACTTTAGTGGAATCTTTGATGTTTTTGCCTAAGTTTGTATATATTAACTGTAGTTTTATAAAATACAGTCATTACCACTAAGACTCGGGAAGCAGAGGCAGGCAGATCTTTGTGAGTTCAAGGCCAGCTTGGTCTACAGAGTGAGTTCCAGGACAGCTGGGGCTACAGGGAGACCCCATTTCAAAAAAAAAATACAATCATTACTGTATTGTTAATGTTCTTTGCATTTCTGGTTTCTTCAGGGATTTTGTCATGAATGAATGGTCTTTGTCAAAGCCTTTTCTACATCTACTGAAATGATCATGTGATTTCCGACCTTGAATCCATTCATATGATACATTACATTTATTTATCTATGTTGAACCATTCTAGAACACCTGGAAGGATTCCAATTTGAATATGGCGAATAATCATTTGCATATGTTGAGAATTCAGTTTTAAAAGATTTCACCAAGAAGTTTTACATCCATGTTCATCAGGGAAACTGACCTATGATTTCCTTTTCTTATGCTTTCCTTAACTTCTTTGGGTATAAGCATAATCCTACCTTTCTAAAAACAAGTTGGTAGTACTTTTTATATTTTTTTTTACTTTGAGGACTTTTGGTATTGGTTGTTTTATGAAAGTCTTCGAATTTAGCTGTGAATCTAGCACACCCTGGGATTATTTATGTTTTATTTAGTCTAGTAGTTAGAGTGGGTCTTCTCACTTCAGTTTACATTATCTAGAAAACACCACACAGACATTCCCAGAGTCTTGTTCCCTTGGTGATTCTAGAACTTGTCAAATTGATAAACAATGTTAACCATTACAGATGTTTTTCAAGTATCTTCTGTTTTGATGCTTTAACAGTTGTGATGGTCAACATCTGTTGTCAACTGGACTACAGTTGGTCTAGAGTCACATAAGAGGTCAGGCTCTGTGTATATCTGTCAGGAATTTTCTAGATTTGGCTCATTGGTGTAGGAAGACTCCAATTAAACATAGGTGAAATCATTCTATGGTGCTAGCATCCTGGATTACATAAAAAAAAAGAAGCCAACTGAGTACCAGCATGCATATGTGTGTGTGTGTGTGTGTCTGTGTGCGTCAGTGTGTCTCTGTGTGTGTGTGTCTGTGTGTGTTTGTCTGTGTGTGTCTGTGTGTCTGTGTGTGTGTCTGTGTGTGTGTCTGTGTTTCTGTGTGTGTGTCTGTGTGTGTGTCTGTGTTTCTGTGTGTGTGTCTGTGTGTGTGTGCATGTGTCTGTGTGTGCGTGTGTCTGTGTGTGTGTGTCTGTGTGTGAGCGTGTGTTTGTGTGTGTGTCTGTATATGTGTGTGTGTGTGTGTGTGTGTGTGTGTGTGTGTCTGCTTCCTGACTGTGAATAAATAATAGTCCACTGCTTCCTCAAGTCCTGGCCACCACGACTTCTTCACACAACATAATGGACAGCACCTACAAACTGTAAGCCAAAGTAAAATCCTCTTCCTTAAGTTGCCCTTGCAGGTACTTCATCAGAGCAACAAGAAAAGTAGCTAACATAGTGGTTATGAATTTCTCTAGTTTGTGTTTATCATGGTGATTTTGTATTCTCCTTCGATTAGAAACAGCAACTTTGCAGGATATCGTATCACAAGTTGGCAGTTGCTGAATTGCAGAATTTGAAACACATCATTATATGAGCTCCTGGCCTTTAAAGCTTCTGTTGAGAAACGTGTTAGTCTGATGGATCTGCCTTTCTCTGTGACTTAGTGCTGCTCTCTTGCAGTTTTTGAAAGGCATCTCCATGGACACAATAAACCAGATTAGCCAAATTAAAATATAAAATCAGGGTTTAAGGGGAAAAGATCCCTCCTGGGAGAGTTCACAGAACTCACAGGCCAAGGTCAGTGAAGTTACACCCTAAGCTGGTAGTAGCTTTTTAAAGGGGGAAGGGAGGGGAAATGGTGATATGCTGGCAAGGTACAGGGGTATTGTCTTATTAGATGGGTTTCAGAGCCCCGTAGGTGGGTCTTAGGTTCCGTGGTCACTTTGGATTCCAGGAACTAGGTGTTGGTTATGTCCTGTATCTTGTAAGAGTTTTTGTAAGCAGGGCCTCCTGGCAGGAAGAGGGCAGGGACCACCTGTCAATGCCATTTTTGCCATTTGTCCCAGACCTCCAGACTAATAGTTTTCAATATTTTTTCCTTATTTTTTTCTATGTAGAACTACTGGTGCTGGGCATGGTTGCACCCGCCTTTAATCCTAGCACTTGGGAGGCAGAGGCAGGTGGATCTTTGTAAGTTCAAGGTGGATCTTTGTAAGTTCAAGGCCAGCCTGGTCTACAGAGTGAGTTCCAGGACAGCTGGGGCTACAGGGATACCCCTTGTCTCGAAAAAGACCAAAAAAAAAAAAAAAAAAGAACTTAGTGGCATAACTGTAATAAGTTGTGAGGAGGTTATTTTGTCTATGGTGTTCCAAGTGCTTTCTATATCTAGATGACTAATTCTTTCCCTGGCTTTGAGAATTTTATATTATTTTATATTATTATTTTATTCTTCTATGCCCATGATTCATATATTTGGTATTTTATTGTGCCCCATAAATATCCTTTGTTGTTTGTACTACCTTATTAATTGGCCTTTGTCAGTATCTGAATATTTTAATTCCTCTCTTGTCCTTAACCCTTGATAGTCTGTCTTCCACTTGATCCATTCTATTGGTGAGGGTTCCTACTGAGTTGTTTTTTTTTCTTTTTGAGACAGGGTTTCCCTTTAGTCCTAACTAGCTGGCCTAGAGCTCACTATGTAGACCAGGCTGGCCTTGAACTCACAGAGATCCACCTGCCTCTGCCTCCCAAGTGCTGTGATTAAAGGCGTGCACCACCACTTCCGGCCTAAGATGGTTTTTATCTGCCATGCCATGGGGTGCTAGGAATTGAACCCAGGTCCTCTGCAAGAGCAGTCAGCGCTCTTAACCACTGAGCAATCTCTCCAGCTCCTCTTCTGAGTTTTTTATTTGACTTACTGAATTTTTCATTTTGACTTTGTCAGACTATTTTCCCCAATATTTCTATCCGTTTATTCAATTGCACTTTCATATCCTATATGGATTTATTTTATTCAGTCGTTTGGTTGTATTCCCTTTGAATTAACTAACCAGTTTACTCATATCATGCCCTTCTTATTTCTTTGAACTACTTAAAATCATTCTCTTGAATTACTGATCTAGGATTTCATCTAATTCATTCACATTTGATTATTTGTCAGATTAATAATTAGGGAAAGAGTCCTATTGCCTTGGCTTTTAGTGTTTCTTTCAATTTTGCATTGGGAATTGTGTCTCTGGGATTAGGCTCTTGGTTAGATTTTATCACTCTTACTCTTTCAATGAAAGTATTTGTAATACTATGATAATTTAAATGAGAATGTCACCCAGAGACTAAGTATTTGGACTTTTTCCCAGTTGCTTGCAGAGGTTTTAAGAGATGCATCCTTGCTAGAGGAAGCATGTCACTGGGCCAGGCTACGAGTTCTCAATCCTTGCCAGACTTCCAGTTTCTCCTTCCTGTGTCTGCTTGAAGATATGATCAGTTGGCTTCCTGCTCTGCCACTTCTGCTGCCATGCCTCCCCGGCCACTGTGAACTCTAGTCACTTGGAATCATAAGACAAACTCTTCCTTCAATAACTTACCTTAGTCACAAGTGTTTTATCACACCCACAGAAAAGCAACTAATACAATTGTTGCTAGTCAAATGGGACTAGGCTACAGTCGGCTTGAAATGCTGCTTCTCTCCACTGGAGCAGACTAGAAATTCGGTAGTTGGACCCCAAAGCACTGGGCTCAAACTCCAGAGCTCCCCTGAGAATAGTGCACAGAGTGCAGAAACAATATTAAAGGTTACATGCACTATGAAAAAAACAGTAATAATTAATTTAGAAACAATCACTCTTTTACTTTAATAGCTTTGGGAAATAAAGAAAAACTGATACTACTGGGTGTATTAAGATATTAGTGTTTAAATAGATAGGAAAACCAAACAGTGAGACTGTTGACTAGAATAAATGATAGGGCAAAAAGAAGTAAAGTAAATACAGGGGAGAATAGGGGAAAGAGGAGGAAAAGAAACAACTCTGGCTAGAGATAGAGCGAAATGAAAGAGGTGGAAAGAGGCACCCTGATATAGTCCATGATTTCAGGAGGTGGAGCCAGGCAACTCCCTAAAACTAAGCTAGTCTGTGTTCTTTGTAAAAGCTCATCAAAAGGAAAATGAAAAAGAAAAGAAAAAAGTAAAAAAGAGTGAAGGGGAGATAGAAAGAGAGAAAGAACAAAACAAGGTAAAACTGGTCTGGCAAATTAGCATTAAGTCTGTGAATGAGGACTGAAAACACAGGCGCTGGGTACCAGCCGACAGTCTGAATGGACTCTGTCACCGGCTGCTGGTTCCAGTCTCCGCTCAGCTGTTCCTTCCCAACCCACAAATGCCAGTCATGGTCCTTGGTGATCTTCACAGGTCTGGTGGCAAATGCTGCTCACAGCTCTGGGTAGCGTTTCTCTGGTCTGGTTGGGAATGCTAGCCATGCCTCAGGGTGAGCCTTTGTGTGGTCTGGTCACAGATGTTGGTTCATGCCTCTGGGCAGTCCTTTTGAGAGCTGGGTCTGATAATGGTCTAAGAGGTCCTTCACAGTTTCAGTCATGAATGCTTGTTATCTCCCTGGCCTGTCCATCCCTGTTTCTTACATTTGGAATTTATGTCTGTGTTCTACTCCACAACACGTCTTAGACCACATTTCTATCTTGCGAAAACTATGTGGGTTTCACTCCAAGTTCCTTTCCCCACTGACCAGCGGTATTGTGCAGCTCAGGTTTCAGTATATAGTACCCAGTGACCCTTGTTGAGAGGTGGGGGTGTTGAGATCAGCAGCTCACAGATGGGGCAGACTCAGAACTCCTCACCACTGCTCTGGTGGAATACATAGAATAAAGGGTTTTCCTGGTACCACCCTCCCTCTGGTGGGGCACCACCATTTTCAACCTTTGTCTCCGACCTCTTTCTCTTTCTTCTCTTTAAAATGTCTCTTCCTGGGGGCTGGAGAGATGGCCTAGCGGTTAAGAGCGCTGACCGCTCTTACAGAGGACCCGGGTTCGATCCCCAGCACCCACATGGCGGCCGAGAACCGTCTGAAACTCCAATTCCAGGAGAACTCCAGTTCCAGGGGAATCCGAGACCCTCTTCTGACCTCCGAGGCATTGCACGACACGGTGCACAAACTTGCATGCAGACAGTACATTCATACACATACAGAAATAAATAAAATTAATAAAAAACAATTAAAATGTCTCTTCCCAAAAGTATGATGCACATGTTTTGATGCTCTCTGGCTTAAGGCCTGCCTCCCACCTTCTCCTCTTGTACTCTATCTCAATTGGACAGAGAAAGCTCCACAATCATCACCAATCCCTCCAGGATAAAGTCTGCACTTGCCTGTTCTGCTCTCCAAAGTTTACTATCTTTCTTTGCCATCTTTCCTGAAACCTCTTATCGATGTTTGCACTGGAGAGTTTAGCAAATAATACCTGCAAGTCATCCATTGTATAATCTCCCCATAACCTCAATTGCATCCTTTTAAAATACAAGAATTGTATGGCATTGTGTGTGTGTGTGTGTGTGTGTGTGTGTGTGTGTGTGTGTATGCATTTTCTTTATCCACTTGGCATTTCACCAATTAATGGAAACATTAGCCCCATTTCTTAGCTACCGTTAGTAGTTCCATAATCTAGGGACGTGGCTGCCTTTTGACATAGTGACTAATTCCCTTTGAGTATATAGTCTGCACTAGATTGCTGAATCATATCATGTTCCTAGTTTTGATATTTTGAGAGACAAGAAATTGTTTTCCATGATGTGTACTAATTAATATTCTCACTAACACAACAGGGAGTTACTAGATAAATGAGAATAAACCATACTGAAATGTTTCTGCACAGAAAATGAAACAACAAAGAGAAGAGACAATTTATATTACAAGGGGAAACATTTATTAAGTGAAAATTTGGCAATGGGTTTATTTCTAGAATATACTATGAGTTCAAATAACTAAATAGCAAAAACAAAGAAAGATGACAACAAAACAAAAACAGCAATTTCAAAATGAACAAGAACTATCTCAAAGTGAAAACATATACTACCCAACAGATTGAATAAATATTCAATGTCATTAGCTATCAGGGAAGTTTAAAACAAAATCACAATTAATTATTAATGTTAGAATGGCTATTAGCCCAAAATATTTTAATAATTAAAAACTAAAACCAGAAATCATATTTTAGCATGTAAAGTTAAATCAAAATATCAGTGTCACTGCAATAGAAATTGCATGGGCTTTGTGCCTTCCTCCTTAGCCCCTAAGCCAATGATCCAGGCAGCCCCCTTAAATCAAGTCAGGCTAGATCCTTAGTGATCATTTATGTTTGATAGATATCTTCATATTTTAGGTATGTTCTATTGAAGGCTCATCTTTCTTGCCTCTTCCTACAGTAGCTTGCTGTACCATTGATATGGCAAAGTCAAACTTTCCCATTGCTGTTATCTTTTCCAATAAATAAATAAATAAATAAATAAATAAATAAATAAAGACAAGTACAATAAAGCGCAATCTGAAAATGTTTAGCCATTGGTCGGAGGACACACTGTAAGCAAGGGCCCCCTTTGTTGCTGCAGTTGTTCCACAGTTGGGAAAGCAAGTTTCTTTTCTTCTAAATGAAGCCGTTGTATACTAGGACCAATGCTAATTGTTGAAAGTACAGTGAATGCAGTAGGACTCAGACTTGGAAAATGTCACACATTTCTGAGATGATAGCAATCTCATATGCCAGGAAACTAAATTTTCCATTATGCGTCTAATTTTCCATTATGAATCTAATTTTTGGAATGCCAGACACAGCAAGGTAATGAATAAATACTTGTTAGGTGTAATGGCACCCTACCATTCTCAGAATGGAAATCTATCCAACTGGGCACCAGTTTAATTCCACACATGATCCCTAATAAGAAGTTATCGATATGTATACTCAGCATGAAGCAAAGCCCCCCAAAAGGGAAACCTGACTGAGAACTGAAGTCCTGAATTACTATATTAATTTTCTAGGCAACTATGGGCAATTCCTTTCATTCTTTGAGCCTTGGGGTTTTTTCCAATTATAAATTAAAAGGCCAGACTTAATTATCTAAAAGGTTTGTTCCACTTCAGAAATTCTGGTTCCTTAGAGCTGTCCAATTGTTTAGTTAACGCCTGATTCCTAATTAACTAGTAGACCTCATTGAAGCTCCTGTGTTAGTGTTAATTGTCAAACTGAGAAAATTGAGACTCATTTGGAAGACACAGTTCTGAGCATGGCTGTAGGGAACTGTCTTGATTACACCAACTGGGGGGAGAGGATGCACCAACTACAGGTGGTACCATTCCCTGACTGGAATCCCAACTGTACAAACAGAGAAAGGGCACAGAACAGGGGTGGGCATCCATCACTCTGCTTCTGACTGTGGATACAGTGTGACCAGCTGCCTTCTAACTCCAACCCCTGGGACTTCCCCATCAGGAGGCATCGTAAGCTTGAGCTTACAATGAACTCTGAGCCAAAGTACACATCTTGTCCTTTGAGTTGCTTTTATCAGGGTGCTTTATCACAGCAACAGGAAAAGAAACTAAGGCAGTTACCTATGTAACATTATTGAAATACTCAGTTTTTCAACATTGACCCTATTTTAAGGTAATATTTATGTTTCATGCTTTATTTTCTTTACAATCTAAAGCATGAAAGTATTTCCTCAGCATATCCTGCTCAGCATTCAGTCTTTTATAAAAAGAGATTTTCAGTATGTTCCTAAAATATTAGCAACATTTTTTCTTCTCAGATTCTAGCTTCTACCAAGTTCCAATCAACTGTATTACTTTTTGTTTTTTAGAAAACAGTGGTTTCATTATTTTTAATATGAGTTTTTTAATTAGTTTATTTATTATTATTTTTTATGTGTATGAGTGTACTGTCTGCATGTAGGTTGGTGCACCCTTGTCGTGCAATGCTGTGGAGGTCAGAAGAGGGTGTCAGCTTCCCCTGGAACTGGAGTTAAAGACGGTTCTTAGCTGCCATGTGGGTGCTGGGAATCAAACCCAGGTCCTCTGCAAGAGCAGTTGGTGCTCTTAACCGCTGAGCCATCTCTCCAGCCCCAGGTTTCATTATTTCCAGTTGTTTTTCAAATACATTTTCATAAGCAGAGGACTTCAACAAGTTGGTACAGAAATGTCATCTGCAGGCATAAGTCTGCATGACCACGCATGAAAATGCCTTTACCACATACAAGACATTAAAAAGCTACCACAGCACCAACACAGAATAAGAATGATGCAAGGAGAGTGGGGAGGACAGCTTCTTTGACTAGTGTTATTCAGTATACTTTTCTGTAAATATAAGGATCCATATTTAGCATACAGTAAGCAATTTTATTTCTCTAGAGGTATGACAGAGATAGGGTGTTCTCTAGGAGGTATGATCTCTCCAAATGTGTATTTGGCTATATTTACAGTGCCACTAATGAGTTCTCTCCCATTGAGAGGGTCCTAAGTCTAATTAAATAGTTGTTGATTACCCCTAAATAAAAGTGCCACCGTTTCACCAATAGATATAATTTGCTGGAAGCCTTCTTCCTGATGACTAGCTCTCATAGTTCTAGAGTATACTATGCAAGCTGATAAGGGAGAAAAAACAATTAATGGTCCAACCCAGATCTATAGCTCAATAACCACAACAACTGGCACAGCAAACTGTCTCTATTGATATGACTTTCTTGAGAAGCCCTCACCATGTTAGACATCATCTATTAGAATGTTTATTGTCAGGGCTGGAGAGATGGCCTAGCGGTTAAGAGCGCTGACCGCTCTTGCAGAGGACCCGGGTTCGATCCCCAGCACCCACATGGCGGCCGAGAACCGTCTGAAACTCCAATTCCAGGAGAACTCCAGTTCCAGAGGAATCCGACACCCTCTTCTGACCTCCGTGGCATTGCACGACATGGGTGGACAAACTTGCATGCAGACAGTACATTCACACACATACAGAAATAAATAAAATTAATAAAAAAATAAAAAAAGGATGTTTATTGTCACAAGAAAGGAAGGTGAACAAACATTGGAGAGAATGGGAAGAAAGGGGACCTTTGTAAACTGTCCATGAGAATATAAGTTGTTCTATCCATTACATAAAATAGTCTACAGATTCTTCAAAAACTAAAAATAGGGCTACCATGTGTTCCAGCACTTCCATTTCTGGGCATGCATCCAAAGGAAATACAGTAAGCATAGTGAAGATATATGCACATTCCCATGTACATCACCAGATTTTTTAGGAAGTAAACACAGGGAATAAGTAAATACCAATTGCAGACAATGGAAATTTGGCATGTGTATGAACACATAAGTATTATTCAGTATTATAAAAGAACTTATGTAATGCACAAGAGCATGGATGAACAGTGAGTCTGTAATTATGAAGTTGCCAGACACATAAAGACACATCTGTGTAATCACACTTACTTAGAGAATCTTAAAAAGTGGAACTCATAAGCAGGGAGTATAATGGCAGCCCTCTGGGGTTAGGAGATGGGAGAAATATGGACATACCAACCAAAATGCATAAAGTCTCAGGGAAGTGGATGAATGGATTCCTCTGTTCTCATATATAGCATGATTAACTGTAGTTAATAATTCTTTGCAATATAATCGAAATTCATAAGAATAGATCTTAAACATGCTTACTAAAACATCATATAGTGTGACAAACTTACTGGCTTGAATATAATTGTTTTGCAATGTATGTATAAATTGAAAGATCCTGTTTTACATGATACATATATTTTATTGTTGATTATGACTCAATAAAGCTGAAGAAATGATTTGGGGAGTCCAAGTCTAAAGTACTTCTGTTTAAAAATTAATAGGAACTGTTGATACAGAAAGTACAGGACATTTGCAGTTATTCTAAGTTAAATAATTTATTATTCAATTATTCATAAACAACTGTAATTATGTAGCTAAATATTTACCATACTCCAATTTTATTGGAAGTTCAGATGATAACCAATGTATAGCTGAGTGGATTTTCTGGTCTGTTTTGTTTTGGTTTATTTCTTTCTCCTTTTTATCATCCTGAGTATAACACTTATTTCTACCTTGGTCCATTGAATTTTGTACTGCAAAGATAGATGTTCACAAGTCAAGTCATTTCCTCTACTGAGATGAAGATTCTTCTCCTTAACAAACTAAAAATTCAATGAGGGGATGGACAGATGGCTCACTGGTTAAAAGCACTGACTGGATTTTGTTCCCAGTACCCACATGGCAGCTAACAACCAATCATACATAACTCCAGTTTCAGAGGATCTGACAACCTCTTCTGACTTCTTCAGTCACTGTACAACACAGGTACACTTAATAGGTAATACACTAATACACATAAAACAAAAATAAATATTTTTCTATGAATGCATTATTCCATTATCCCATATGAAATCATACACAGGAATTTCACACACTTCACATCTCCATTTCTCTTTTTCACCTGTGGAGCTTTGCCTCTGCCTGAGCCTTTCTCCAATGGAAATGAATAGAATGGTCACAGGACTAATACACACACACACACACACACACATATATACATATATATATGTNTGATCTATCCAAGGGGCTCAGTGGGGTGTTGAAGCCCCCCATTATTAGTGTTCTGGGATTAATCTGTGTCTTGAGGTCCTGTAGAGTAGTGTTTATAAAGTTAGGTGCACCAGAGTTTGGTGCATAAACATTTAGGATTGTGAAGTTTTCATGGTTAATTGTTCCTTTGATAAGGATGTAATGCCCCTCTTTGTCTTTTCTGATTAACTTTACTCCGAGGTCTATTTTGTCTGAAATTAGAATAGCCACTCCTGCTTGTTTCTTGGTACCATTTGCTCGGAATATTTTTTTTCCATCCTTTCACTCTAAGGTGGTGTCTGTCCTTGAGGGTGAGATGGGTTTCTTATAGACAACATATAGAAGGATTCTCTTTCCTAATCCATTTTCCCAGGCTATGTCTTTTGATTGAGGAGTTTAGACTATTAATGTTTAAGGTTATTATTGATAGAAATGTGTTGCTTCCTTTCCTTATTTTTGTTTGCATTCTTGGTCTAGGTTTATATTTACTGTGTTATGCTTTTACTAATTTCTCTCTTTAATTGTTTAGGGATAGTTCCTCTTTCTTCTCTTCTTTGGATGCTTCAAGCATTTTCTGAAGTGTTGGTTTTTTAGACATGTATTCTTTTCTAATTAATTTATTTTTTAAATTTTTATTAATTTATTTTTAAGGGATTCATAATATAAGAACACAGATGTTTTCAGATCACATTAACATTGCTCAGTTTGCTATACAACTAAGTAATTGGCACTAGCATCCATAGATGAAGGATACCATTTGTGGTTTGTTTTTCTGGGACTGTGTTACTTCATTTAGCATATCTTCTAGCTCCATCCCTTTACCTGAAAAGTTCATTATGTCATCTTTCTTTTTTCTTTGGTCTTTTTGAGACAGGGTCTCCCTGTAGCTCAGGCTGTCCTGGAACTCGCTATGTAGACCAGGCAGGTCTTGAACTCACAAAGATCCACCTGCCTCTGCCTCCCAAGTGCTAGGATTAAAGGCTTGCACCACCACGCTCAGCCCTACTGATTTCTAAGAAGTTCTTAATTAGCTATTGTAATACTATTCCTCCACATACACCCACACCCTGAATGTCATTACAGAAACGATTGTCTGCACGCATGCAGGGATGGACTCCCAGATCCCTGAGTCCCTGCAAAAGAATAAAGTTCAGGACTGTACTTCCCATACCTAGGTGATCCCAAGGTCCTCCACACACAGGAGGAGTACCTACTTCCCCATTTATGATCTGATTATTTAATTACCTGAATCCCCAAACAACCATAAGCAAAATACAACTGGCTGGATTTTCTGATCTGTTTTGTCTTGTTTTTTTTTTTTTCTCCCTTTTATCAATCTGAGCATAACACTTATTTTTAACTTTGTTTCCATTGAATTTTGTACTGAAAAGACAGATGTTCCCAAGTCAAGTCATTTCCCCTACTGAGATGAAGATTTCTCTTCTCAACAAACTCTAAGCAGGCTCTTCCGAAAGTCGTTGGAACTGCCTCCAAAGCTGCGGGTCAGCGTGAAGCACATCACCACCCTACACTGCTTCAACAAGCACTGGCGTCATTTGTTTTATTTCAAGGCCACACTCTCAAGGTAATCCCACTTTTCCTTTAAGGTGACAGAATGAGATAGCTCAATTCTGGTGAATTTTGCTGTTTATTTTATACAAAACATGAAGGTGACAGAATGAGCTAGCTCAATTCTGGTGAATTTTGCTGTTTATTTTATACAAAACGTGGGAAGTCCCCACAATGCTTTATTAGGAAAGTAACTTTGGAAATCTTGTAGTTATGAATCCTTTCTCCCCTTTTGAGGGACATTCAACTTGTGCCTTAAGGACTCAAAAGATTACTTTTTAAACAACATTCATGTAAATGACCCCCTAATTTACATCCTAGGGCAGTGAGGCTCACTGTGGTTTATACAACTGTCTTTTGTCAAAGAGCTGTGAGAAGGCTACTTCCCCTGAGAATTCAGTAATTAAAGCTTTAACCTCTAGTCTCGGCTTAATTACTTGAGTGTCTTCACTCCTACTTAATTCTTTAAAACATGTCCAAATCAGGGTAACAAGATAGCTCCATGGGTAAAGGCACTTAGCCAGGTGCCAACAACTTTATTTTCAATGCCTAGAATCTACATGCTGTAAAGAGAGAACCCCAACTCCCACAATTGTCTTCTAATCTTCATTTGTCCACTGTACCATGGATATGCATTCACTCACAATCAATTAAGAAGAAAATAAATAAATAAATGCAATAATTTAAAAATAAACATAAAAATAAAAAAGTAAAGTGCAAAGTCACATCTGTTCAAATCAAGGCATGTCTCACCCAGCTGCAATGGGAAGCGTGGCAGAACACACTGTTCTAAGCAATGACACTTTGGCATGAGAACTGTTTTGAACCGAAGGTAACTGAGGAGAATCCAGATCAATGTAAAGCTCACTGCATCCCCTGTCTTGCCTAGAAACAGAACATAAATTTGCAATAAGCCTCTCTTCCTTGTCTTCTACCAGAGAGAATACAAGTTAATAAGCAAAGAAAATTCTAGACCCCTACCAGGTCAGATGGCAAGAAAATAAGCTTTGTAACAAATATTTCCAATTAGCATTCATCCATCATTACACTCCCCATACATTTACTGCCTCCAAATGTACTACCCAAAAACCAAAGTACTTTTTAAGTTTTTACTGATTTTTGTGTATATCGTACAGAACACTTCCATCTTAATTACCATTATACCCCCTTCCCTGTTGGCACCCTCACACAGCACCCCTCAGTGGAATTCATATATTCTGTCATTTGTGTTAAGGCCTATTGAGTCAAGTTAGTGCCCTTAGATGTTCCTCAGTGCAAGTTCATCCACAGAGGTCTACTCAGCCTATCAAGAGCCCCTTCCCTTAAGATCAGCTCTTCCTTGCCCAGCAGTAACCAGCTGTCAATATTTTTTCAGCTAATCTTATAATTTTCTGCAAAAAATTACTGTTCTGCTTTTTAAAAAGCAATTGTATTTATTATTTGTTTATTTATTCTTTCGTTCATTTGTATGCACATGCCATAGCATGTATGGAGCTCAAAGGACCACTTTCTCAAACCATGTGGGTTCTAGAGGTGGAACACAAGTCACCAAGCTAGGTGGCAATCACCTTTAATTACTGACCTACCTTGCCTTGTTCATCTTTAAGGATGCCATAGAACCTGAAGTTGTAACCACGTGTCATGGTCTGCTCCTGCTACTATAACAAAGTTCTACTAATTAGATTACTTCTACAGAATAGAAATGAGCCGGGAGTGGTGGCGCACGCCTTTAATCCTAGCACTTGGGAGGCAGAGGCAGGTGGATCTTTGTGAGTTCAAGGCCAGCCTGGTCGACAGAGCAAGTTCCAGGATAGCTGGGACTACAGGGAGGCCTTGTCTCGAAAATATAAAAAAAAAAAAAAAAAAAAAGGATAGAAATGGTATCTAAGATCTAGATGGTGGAAAGGACCATGTTGTGTAATGTGATTCCTGGGGAGACATGAACAAATATCTACTAGCCCTGCATATGAAATCGATGCCAGACCAAGGTAAGGATAACACTAAAGTCAACTTGGTGAACCAAAGAGTTATGCTGGAGCTACTTAAAGGGTGTGGATGAGAGGTTACTTACAGGAGAAGAAATGACAATAGTATTACTATTACTAAAGCCCACCACATGCATGGTAGCTCATGAAAGCTGGAACCCTGGACCTCTCTGAAAAACTTGCAGGAAACTAGTCAGGTAGGAGGGTGTACCTCCCCCAGCAGTTCAGCTGTTCTGAGCCTCTTCACGAAACTTGGCTGCTTTTTGCTTCTTCTGGCCAGCTAGGCTTGTCTGATCCCCTTCTAGGCAGGTTAGCTGGACACTGCCTCTTCCAGGGTGCTCGCCTGGTCTCTTTTCTAAGAAGTCTGGCTGGTCTGAGAGGCTTCATAACAGCTCAATTTTTCTGAGTGTGTCTCAGCAGTCCTTATTGCTTATACACACATGGTCAGCTTCTGGACCTTCCTGAAGCTTTTGAGTTGTTTACTTCCTGAGGTTAAGGCATTCCCCTGCAGGATAGGAGATTACGTACCCTCACAGCATTGTAGGTATTAAAGAGCTTCTCTCCAGGATGGAAGCCTTTATTTCTGAGAAACTTGCTACACATATCTGCTAAATGACAAGTCTCTGCTTCTGGGGTGGTACCCTGAGCTCAGCATCCTCCAGAGGACTTGAGTGTGGGGCTTCACATTATGAAAGGAAATAAAGCAAACAAGACCTATCTCATTCCCTCCAGTCCTTCTATAAGGTTGCTCATCCTATTCACCTAATCTCCTACAGGTCCCTCTTAGTGCTAAATATATTATCTCTACAGCACTAATGAGGGTAGTAACTAATTCCCTCACCATGGAGCTGACACTGGTAGACTTGGCTCACTGATCCAAGTTTATAATGCTTCCTAGAGGAGTCTCCTGACCCCCTTGTCTATAGAAAGAAAAAGAAAGAAAATTCCTTCCAGAGGTATATTTCTAATTTATTTTTATTTCTAGTCTTGTTCTTAAGTATACACTACATTAAATTCTACCTTGCATCTTTTCCCTGAGGAATAATGGGAGGAAGAGGGATCAAAATGAAATACATAGTCAGTCACGGGAGCTGTAGAGACCTCAGACTGCAATTCTGATACATGCTAAAACAACTGATTCTCAGAAGCGACAGACAGAACAAAAGTTGTTATGGCATTATGATCCTATTCTCATAGATTCTGAAATGCAATCTGACAAAACAAAACCAAATCAGTTGAAAAAAATAAACCAAGAGGTCTCCTGTAAACTGTTTAATCATATTACTATGGTTAGTCAGAATGTACATCAGTGCTCCATTGTTGACAGGCCACAGTATGTGTATGTTCTTGATACTTGGTGATCACATTATCTAAAAAGGATGGCTTTGCTTCCATTTAATAAACTCACATCATAAAATGTCAAATAAATGATTTGAAGGGTTCCAGGAAGAGTTTCTTTGTTTTTATACAAAGTTCGGGAAACCATGTTGTGCTACTTTTGTAGTGAGAGCTATTTGAAGAAGGTGTGAGGTTGTTTTGTTTTAAATTAGAGAAATCATGCACACATTTGTTGCTTTTGCCCTTGGAGATTACAAATACCCAGAGGCAGTTCATTTCTGCTGTCAAAAAGCAATGAAGTGAAAATGGAAGCCAACTGAGCTTAGCCATTTGTTTACTCAGGAAGAAAGCAGCTGGAAGAAAAAAAAAGAGTATTTTAATAATTAGTCAGTCATGTTAGAGAAAGGGCACTGCAGTGTGTGATTTAGTTTTGTAATAAGCAGAACAACATTTTGCATGACGGAGGATTAGCAATTAACCTTCTAAAAACTTAAGACAGGGACCTCAGAAAGAATGTTCAAAAAAGTCATGAAAAGGGTTTTGATTATGAATTTTATTAATTAAATATCAAGTTAAAATAATTATTTTTTAGTAATTATTTTTGAGCCGGGTGTGGTGGCGCACGCCTTTAATCCTAGCACTTGGGAGGCAGAGGCAAGTGGAACTTTGTGAGTTCAAGCCCAGCCTGGTCTGCAGAGTGAGTTCCAGGACAGCTGGGGCTACAGGGAGACCCTGTCTCAAAAAGACCAAAAAAAATTATTTTTGAAAGTCTTATAAGGTATGTTTTGAGAATATGCACAAAACCCCTGTTTTGAGCCAATGCTAAAGAGTATATTTTTAATAAATTGGAAACTGGAAGAGTTATAGGGAATTTTCTTATATGACCCGATCAGAAGTTCCGTTCTGATACTTCTTCATTTTATTCTCTGAATTCACTATAGATTGAAAAAAGAAGGAAGTTACTAGGACTGAGAAGATGGTTCAACAGTTAAGACCACACACTGCTCTAGTAGCGCATCCAAGTGTGACTCATAGCACCCACATTGTTTCCTCACAAACTCCAGCTCCAGGGGGATTCAATACCTCTGGACTCTACAGGCACCTGCTCTCACATGCAAATACTTCCCCAACATGTATACACACACACCCACACACACAATTCAAAATACAAATAAATCTTTCTTAAAAGGGAGAGTTAAGCTCTTTTGTAGCTCAGTTACTAGCTACCTGCTTATACTGGATGGCAAGTCAATTATAAGAACATTCTCCTCTGGTTTACTACAAAGGGGGCACTACCTTTAATCACAAAGTTTCTTCATCACATTCCAAACCAAAGCATTTCTTTAAAATACAAAAGACAGAGCCAAAGAAAAGGTAAAGCCACACAGTGTTGAGATAACAGAGATGGTGATTATGGTCCAGTGATCCTGGGCAACAGGGGTCAGGAACAGTGACTTTGGTTACTCTACCTTCACTTTCATGTCAACTGTCTACAAATGGAGAACTTGACTCTTCTTCCCAAAAAGCATTCAGAATTTCCATTCAGAAGGAGAATTGTTCCATATTTAAAATGATCCATTTTTGTGTAGCAATGTCTGAGAGGATATATTGTCTTTTGAGGCCTAAACAACTAGACAACTAAGATAAATAGTTATAATATTTCAACTAGATCTCCACCAATGCGGAAATAAAAGTGGTGTTATTGAGGCTTGTTTATAGTACCTGGAGGGATGAGTAGAAAGGAAGCAAAGGATAGAGAGATGGGTATCGGGATGTGTTCCTGTAGCTGTGAGGCTGAAGCAGGAAGATTACAAACTCAAGGGCAGCCTGACCTATCTAGCAAATCTTCATCTCAACAACACAAAGAGTTAAAAGGAATATTGATAAGAAATGAAGATGATTTTCTATTTTGTTGTACATTCTGGAATTTGATTCCAAATCAAAATAACTTAGTATACAGCGATACTGAATCAGAATAATCTAACACGTGAGTCCAGAAAAGGTTGTTTTCATTGTTACTGTGTGATTGCTGCCATTGCTCCCACTGCTAAATCTATGCCACGAGAGGCTCAGACACAGCTAAAGAAAAACAAGAGAGCCTAAAGTCCTTGCAAGCCATGCAACACTGTCACTGTATTGTTCATGGACTTCTAACCTCCAGAGAAATAAGTCCAGTAATGTGAAATTTTCTTTCTTACCAAACAGAGGCCATTTTTCTCCTTCTTTGATCCCATAGATGTGAATATAATGAGATTTTATCACAAGCACTTTATCCTATTGTTACTTGAGCCAAAAAGATGGTACATTACAGCCTCTTGGCTTTGATATAGACAATGAAACTTTCTAATACATTGCCAATTGCTTTGACACAAAAGCTAGAGAAAATGTATCTCATCCCGAAGCCTTGTTCTCAATCTCTCTCCAGCACTGCAGCTGTCAAATTTGGCCCCTAAACTTTAGTCCTTGATTAAAGGAGTTAGCCAAAGAAAGAGTGGTAGACTGCCAAGTGAGGTGGCCATAATCCTCAATATTGGTAATTACAGTGAAAATACATTGAACTTTGTCATTGAAGTTCAGAAAGTGCATCTCTAGTTCTAAACAAAAGTTGACGCAGATCTTTCAGGATAAAACATTGGGTATTTTCAGGTATCTCCTACAACTAAATTACCCTCCTTTAAGATTTTGATATCTTAAGAAATTATATATATATATATATATATATAATTTTTCTAAGGAAGAGTATCAAGCTTAATACAAGTCCGTATTGATATCAGTTTGAAGCCTCTGCCACTAAAGACCCATAGTTCTGAGATTTCATCAAGAACAAAAGAACTTACCTGCTTCTTCTCCAAAGACAGCAGAAGAATGTGCTAATCCTCTGATCTGTATGACACTTACATGGAAAGCCTTCGTTTACTTAGTTCTGTCTCTGATAGGAAAAACGGATTGCTCTTCACTTTCTGTCAGACTTAGTAAGATAAATTAGCATCTGGATCTCTCATTCACTTATAAATTATTATTCTGAACAATAGGATGACTGATTAAATTTCTACATTCTTCCAGTGAACGTATATGACTTGACTCCTTGGTCAACAATGTCAGAGTGCATGTTGTGGACTTCTGCTTGTCTAATTTGCTCCTGGCTTGATGCTGGTGTAGCAGCATCAATAGTTCATAAACAGTATTCAGCAACTCAATACCTCTGTCATAATTGTCATCTATTTATTTACCTTTATGAGAGAAAACACAAGATTTTTTTGTAATGCTTAATCCTTTCCCAACCTCATGAAATCAAACCTATTTTGCTATAGGCAAAAATTGTATCCACATGATTTTTTTAGCTCTTCCACCAAGAATTGTCTTTATAGTTTTAATTTTAATTTTCTCCATCCAGGAGCTTCCTGTACATCTATTTTAAATGATTTTGAAACCCATTTTAATTTTAAAAAGTACATCAAAAAGAAGGCTCTTCCCATGTTGCCTTGTCCAGGAATTCACAAAATTTGGGAAAAGATATGTTGAAATCCCTGGCTCTAGATGTTATTTCCAATATTAATCTCACAAGAAAGTAATGTTTCTTATATTGTCAAAGCTGTTGCCAGATAACCTTTTAGGCACTGATGACATATTGATCTTTAAACACACTTCGTGGCAAAACTATCCTAAAAGAGGCTTTCTGACCTTGAAAACAAAGCCAAGCCAAACTCAGAGGAACACCCCTGTCAATCATCTATTGCTTCATTTTCCAATAATGTCATCACAGCCAAGTCATCCATGAAGGAAATATCTACACCCTGTATTTGGAAATCTGATACCTTAGTATTCTTAGTATTACTATTGTTATTAGTGGTAATAATAATATTAATATGAGTTGTCATTTATTGAATACTTATAAGCCAAGCACTATGGTAAATACTTTACACTTATCCTCTACATACTTTATAATTGAATAATTGAGGAAATATTAATTTTAATGATAGGAACCTCATTCTTCTAAATATCCAAGAGTATACCTATTTTATTTTAAAATAGAAAAGAAAAAACTTGAATAATTATGTAATTGTTTATCTTATAAAACAGGAAACTAGATGATCAGTGTCTTTGCATAGAAACTCTTGGTTGCTTACAACTGAACAAAGAGACTGGAATGCAAGCCCAAAGAAGAAAGATGAAAAAGAAAACTATATATTTCAAGAATAAATGTTTAGGAGGAATAGCAATGCCAGCATCCCAAGTAACATTCATATTACAGTGTATAAGCTTAGAGAAGATAAAGGTAATATATTAACTGGCTGAGCAAGGAAAGGTCTCTCCATATCATGTTAAATGCATAGACCATCAGAGCAGACTAGGTAGATATTCTGGATCCTGCATAGCTTAACAATGTCTGTATCTTCATTAACAAACTTAGTATTTCAATCATATGCCTTCATATGGTAATGGTTCATCCATGTTAAAGTATGTATAAAATCAGAAATCCATTCTGTGATTGCATTGCTTATCAGCTTTGGAAGTTATATAATCACCATTCTGAGATTCAGCTCCGTCATTGTAAAATGAAAATTAATGAAACCACTCTGCCAGCATAATACTTTTCATGCCATAACGTGTCAGATAACTGAGAGGAAAGCTTTTGGAATTAATAGGAAGTACCAAATATAAAACATCATTATTATCATTGTTGTCTGAATGCAGTCAACTCCAAGCTGATGGCTGGATACCCCAGCTCTTCATGAAGGTAGTGAACTACATTTGAAAAGTGCTGTCGTCAGGTGTGGTGGCACACGCCTTTAATCCTAGCACTTGGGAGGCAGAGGCAGGCAGATCTCTGTGGGTTCAAGGTGATCCTAGTCTACAGAGCGAGTTCCAGGCCAACTGGGGTTATAAGGAGACCTTGTCTTGAAAAGACAAAATATAAGAAAGAAAAAAGAAAAGAAAAGAAAGAAAAGAAAGAAAAGAAAAGAAAAGAAAAGAAAAGAAAAGAAAAGAAAAGAAAAGAAAAGAAAAGAAAAAAGAGGTGTCTCCATCTCAGTTACTGATAATAAAGAGTGTGAAGGGAATGGACCAAAAGGTCGATTGGGTATGGTACCTGAAGGAAGAAAATCTGAACATTTTCTCATAATTCCACTAATGGATTTAAGCATTGAGCCATTAATTCTATAATTTTCTCTCATGGTAAATCACAAGTTTGTTTTCTCCTATTCCTTGTAAGATGATATGAATAGAAAAATATATCTTGTGCATTCATCATAATGAAATCAATTCATAGGTAGACATTCAGGAGTCTGCATAGCTTAAATGCACCTTTTCTTTCAACAATGGGACAGTGTGTATAGAAATTAGCATAGTAGCTGGCTCATGGTACATACTTAGTAAGTGAAAACTTATATTACTCTTCTTGCTACTAGGAAAAGTAACTTTGTTAATAACCATGTTTTTCATTGTCTGTGATAAAGATTTCTCCATGACCAAATTTTAGTCACATTCCTCTGAAACCACTAATGCCCAGTCCTTATGTGGTCCCAGCTTTGGCAAGGATTTACCAAGCTTGTTTTCTAGAATCTTGTCCATCTCTAGAAAGCTGATCATCTTATCCAAACAATAGGGTTTTATCATCCAGAGATGCTGTATGATCACACTGGCCTGCCTTCAACAAGAATCCTTTAGGTTGGATGACCCAGAAACAGCTCACATCTGATGTTTCCTATTAATAATTTCCCACCATAAAGCTCCATACAAAGCCTGTTGTGTTGCTCTCCCTACTTTTCCTTATTTTGTTCTGAGTTGAGTCCACCTTCTTTCTCTGCTGCAAACCATACAGCAGTCACACCCTTACCTTCACACTAGTCCTATAATGATTTTACTGTTTTAAGAAGAATAATTAATCATGTCATAATTATGACTTGACTCAAAGTCATGACTCAGTGATAAATGTTTCTCATCTCCTTGAACTTGTATGGACTCTAAAAGTGTATAAATGTAGGTTCTCTGTCAAATTGAATCAAAATGGGAAAAAGTGCATTTGTCAGATACTATCTTTGAGAAAGACTACACACAATAGAGCCATCTGCGTTACGCAGGAAGTTTTCATGTTTGAACTTAAAGTAGACTCTGGTAGTGCTGCACACATCTGACAAAAAATAAATAAATAAAAATCCTCTTTGGCAGAAAGTAGCATAAAACTTAGTTTTGTATTATTTGAGCAATTAACTTTTCAAAATATAATGTTCATCCTGCAAGCTAAGATAACTGGAAAAGTGAGGGCTAGAAAGTATAAAAAAGACAAATAACAGAAATCCAACTATAAGTCACACTTGAAAAAATGTCAGCAGGATGCTGGAAATTGAAAAAGTGATAAAAATGACCTGAAACAGGGTAGACAAGGCCCTGGATTTGAAGCCTAACATGGAAGGAAAAAAAGAAAAATAATGTTTAGAAAGCATGGTGTTAAAATGAAACTGTTGCTCCTTGCTGTCTAGTAGAGGCCTGGATACATAGTCCAGTAACCTCTCTTTGCACTCATATCTTTTGAGACTGCCTGAGAGCACCTAGCACGGTTTTCTGAGTGAGCTGGCCACATCACAATGTGCCTCCACATCCCAGGCGTTGGGACCTTCTTCAATCTTCCCCACACTACTCCAGGGTTAAAGTTTCCCTGATGACTAGTAGGGAACAGAACATCCATTTCACATCTCCTATACTTGGACCTTGGCACTAATCATCTGAGGCCACTGAAGCACTCCTAAATAATGAAGGATTTCACATTGAGTTCTTTGATCCACTTGGAGTTGATTTTTGTACAGGGTGAGATGTGCGGGTTTAGTTTTGTTCTTCTACAAAAGCTGATCCAGTTTTGCCAGCACCATTTGATAAAGATGCTATGTTTCCTCCACTGAGGTTTTTTTTGGCCCCCTTATTGAATATGAGGTGGCTGAAATTGTATGAGATCAAGTTTGGATCTTCAATTTTGTTCCATTGGTCAACAGGTCTGTTTTTATGCCAGTACCACGCTGTCTTTATGACTATAGCCCTGTAATATAGCTTGAAGTCTGGTAAGGTGATCGCTCCTGTATTGTATTTTTTGCTCAGGGTTGCATTAGCTATTTGGGGATTTTTTTAATTGGGATTGCATTGAATCTGTGTATTAATTTGGGTAGAATGGACATTTTTACTATATTAATTTTTCTAATCCATGAGCATGGAACATTTTTCCATCTTTTGATGTAATCTTTAATCTCCTTCTTCAGGGTTTTAAAATTTTCTGTTGCAGAGATCTTTGGTGTCTTTGGTTAGGTTTTTCACCAGGTACTTTTCTAAGGTTATTGTGAGTGGGAAGCTCTCCTTATATTCCTTCTCCAGTTGCTTGTTATTGGTGTAAAAGAAAGGCTACTGATTTTTCTAGGTTAATTTTGTATCCTGCTACTTTACTGAAACTCTCATTTCTAGGAGCTTTCTGGTTGAGTTTTTAGCATCCCTCAGGTAAACTATCATATCATCTGCAAAAAGGGATAGTTTGACTTCCTCTTTTCCAATTAGTACTCCTTTAATTTCCCTTTCTTGCCTTATTGCCCTAGCAAGCATTTCAAGCACTATATTGAAGAAGAGTTGCAATAGGGAGCATCTTTGCCTGGTTCCCACCTTTAAGGGAGATTGCTTCTATTTTTTCTCCATTTAGGATGATGTTGGCTGTGGGTTTGTTGTATATGGCTTTGATTATATTAAGGAATGTTCCCTTCAGTCCAATTCCTTCTAGAACTTTAAACATGAAGTGATGCTGGATATTGTAGAAGGCTTTTTCTGCATCAGTTGAGAAGAGGTCATTATCCCCATTTTCAGATGATATGATACTATACATAATGTTAGGACCAGGTCAGAAAGAAGTTAATCAAAAGGAAAGGGTTAATCATGCAGGAGCAACTCTCTAGTTGAAGCAGGTCTGGTTCCCATAGTTACTCCCTCCCACCTTGAGTTATTAGTTCCCAGAGCTCCCTGAGGTCAGGATGAACTTTCCCAGCCCTGTAGGAGTGCTTCTCACCCCTTAAGGAGCCCATTACTCTCCAAGGGGCTTCAAGCTGCTAAATACAACCATTGTTTCAAACAAAGGGGGTGCAGAACAGGTGGATCAATCCAATGAAAGACTGGTCTGCAACTACCAAGACCCCACCAATCAGAGAAAGGGTCACTGTAACCACAGTGGAAATCCCCTAACTGGGAATAAATGTGGGAGATTGCACCTCGGGGCCCCTGCCCTCCAGTCCCATGGGAGTGTGCTCAGCCTAACGTGTCAATCTGTCTCTGTCACTGTCTTTGTGTTGTATGCTGTCCTTTTTCCTTGATGTAATATTCTTTTTTTCACATAAATTTATTTTAATTTTTTTAACAAATCCAGACCCGTGTTCCCATCCATTCCTCCATAATATTCTTTTATAAAAGCTTTTCCTCCACAGTTTTTGGCCTCTCGAGAGATTCTTTGGTAGAGCGGCATTTTTAATTCGACAATAAGATATTCCAAAAATTCCATCAGAAACCTCCTAGAAATAATCATCATTATGTAGTAACCTACCAGCAAACTGGTAGGTTACAAAATGAGTCTACCAACATCAGTAGCCTTTCTATATGCCAGTAATAAGCAATCAGAGAAAGAGTTCACTGAAATATTCCTATTCACTATAGCCTCAAAAAAAGTCTAGAAATAAACCTAACCAAAGACATTAAAGATCTCTAAAGTGAAAACTTTAAACCTTTGGGGAGGATACAAGGAAATGGAAAGGCCTCCCATGCTCATGGAATGGAAGAATGTATATTTGGAAAGTGATCATTTTGCCCAAAGCAATCTATAGATTCAGTTCAATCCAAATCAAAATCCCCATTACATTCTTCACCTACTTAGAAAACGCCATCCTAAAATTCATATTGAATCAATCACGAAATGCCTTGGATAGACAAAGCAATCCTGAGCACAAAGAGCAACACTGGGGTGGGGGGAGGATTACCATATGAGATCTATATTATATAGATACCATATACTATACCATATGAGATCTCAAACAATATTACAGAGCTATAGTCATGAAAACAGAAAGGTACTGGCAAAAAACAGGCACAAAAATCAATGGAACATAACTGAAATCCCAAACATGAGTGCATGTAATTTGACTCACCTGATATATAACAAAGGTGGCAAGAACACACAGTGGAAGAAAGACAACATCTTCAACAAATTGTGAAGGCAAAACTAGATCTTCACCTATAGAAAAATGAACCTAGACCCTTACCTTTCACTTTCCACAAAAGTAAGATCCGTGTGAATCAAAGATATCAATGTAAAACTAGAAACTCTGAAACTATTACAAGAAAACATAGACAGTACTCTACAAGATTTAGGTACAGGAACTGACTTTCTAAATTGAACATGAGTTGCTTAGACATTAAAATCAACAATCAACAAATGACCCTTCATTAAACTAAAAAGCATCTTACAGCAAAGAAACAACCAAGGAAGTGAAGAAAAAATCCAGAGTGGGAGAAACTTTTCACCAGCTACCCATTTGAAAGAGGATTAATATGGATTGAAGAGATGGCTCAGCTGTTTAGAACTCCAACTGCTCTTGCAGAGGATCCGGGTTCAATTCCCAGCACCCACATGGCAGCTAAGAACTGTCTTCAAGCCTGACATGGTAGCACACACCTTTAATCCTAGCACTCGGAAGGCGGAGGCAGGCAGATCTCTGTGAGTTCAAGGCCAGCCTGGTATACAGAGTGAGTTCCAAGCCAGCTGGGGCTAAAGAGACTCAAAAAAAAAAAAAAAAAAAACCAACAAAGAATGAAACAAAGGACCCAACTAAAAGATGGGCTAGGGATCTGAACCAAGTTTTCTCAGAATAAGATTCCTAAAAACTGCCTTTAAAGGTGCTGCACATCCTTAGTAATTAGGAAAATGCAAATCAAAATATTTTAATATTTCATCTTATACCAGTAAAACTGACTAATATCAAGAGAACAAATGATATCAAATTCTGGACAGAGTGAGGTGAAGGGTAATGTTCATTCACTGCTGATAGAATTGCAAACTTGTGCAATCACTATGGAAAGCAGTGTGGAAAACTCTTTTTTAATTTTATTTATTTTTATGTGTATGAATACACTGTCTGCATGTAGGTTTGTGCACCCATGTCATGCAATGCTGCAGAGGTCAGAAGAGGGTGTCGGATTCCCCTGGAACTGGAGTTAAAGAAGGTTCTCAGCTGCCATGTGCGTGCTACTGATCGAACGCGGGTCCTCTGTGAGAGCAGTCTCCAGCCCTGGAAAACTCTTTTAAAAACTAAAAATTAGGGGCTGAAGAGATGGTTCAACAGTTAATAGCACTGGCTGCTCTTATAGAGAACCCAGGTTTGGTTTCCAGCATCCACATGGAGGTTAACTACTGTCTGTAACTCTATTTCCAGATGATCTGATGCCCCCTTATATACCTGCAACCAATACACTGTATACATAAATTAAAAATATAATAAATATTTTTTTGAAAAACTAAAAATGAATCTACTATATGATTATGTTATTCCATTTCTTGGCATATATCCAAAGGATATATATTTTTAAGATCTTCTCCTACTTTTGAGATACTTGCATATCCATGTTTGTTCTTGCTTTTTTCAAAGTAGCTAAAAAATGTAGGCAACCTACAGTCCTTCAACTAACAAGTGGGTAAGGAAAATGTGATACACTTACACAATGGAGTTCTAATCAGCAGCATAGAAAGACAAGATCATGAAATTTACAGATAAATGGATTGAACTAGAAACTGTAATACTAAGTGAACTAACACAAACACAGAAAGAATATTCTCCCTAATTTGTGGATATTAGCCCCAAATCCTTATATATGTGAGTTTATATCCTGATGAAGCTGGAGGAGCCATGAAATGAAACAAAATCATGGAGATAAAGTGAAAGAGGGAGCCTGAGAGAGAAATAGTAGGAGACAGGTGTAATTGAGGGGGAAATGATTAAATTATGGGTATTTAATGTACAGGGGAAGAGGGAGGATTACACAAAAAAGTATGGGAGTAAAGGGGAAAAGGAGTTCAAGATGGGGAGAATCATAAAACACAGTTTTTTTCCAAGGGGAACTGGCGAAAATAGGGATATTTTAACTGGGAAGAAGGAGGAAGATTAGACAGGGAGAGAGAGAAGAGATAAATAATGCTTACTTGGTATGAAATCCCAGAGGAAAACATATTAGTTCAAAAGCCTACTGAAAAATTACACATACGATATCTTTACATGAGTCCATGTGTATAGCTGAGGGCTATATAATAAGAAACAGTACCAGACAGGAGAAACTTTCCTTTGGTCAGGGTAGTGCAGGGAAATCACAAAATTACACAGCCTATTGCCACAGCCCTTGATTGCCTCCCAGCACTTGAAGGTAAGACCCTATTGCTAAAGAGAGCACATGCTTCAGTTACAGGACTTGGAACTGACCTGGAATCCACCTCCCTGAAGACAAGTTCTCATAGTTTTGGAGAACATCATGCAAGCTGCTAAGGGAGAAAATCATTTCAGGGTCTAACCCCAGTTTTAAAGTCTAATTACAACAATAACCAGCTCAGCAAACTATATTGGTGCAGTAGTAGCATTTTTATCTTAGGGGTAATCAACACCTATGTAATTGGACTTAAAGTCCACTTGACGGGAAGGAACTCATGTGTGCTACCATAAACATAGCCAAATACACATGGATCGGCAGGTCATAGATCTGAGCATAAAACCCAAACACTGTCACATTCCTAAACAAATGTATTTCTTACCATTTGCTAAATATGGAGAACCATTCATCAAAGAAGCTTTGCTTTGCAACAGATGTAGACTATTACAGAGTTCCAAAATGGTCACACACAGGGAATAATTGTGAGATTCCCAATGCTAAGCAACCCACCTGTAATGGAACCTTTACATCTAAGGTTCATGGAGCATTGGGGTAGAGAGAATGCTAATGCATCTCTCAGTTATAAGCAATGAAGCTCCCTCATTCAACAGAGGACAATGAATATTTAAAGCACAGAAAATACAAGGCTTTAGAATGTGGGTCCCTGGACAAGACACCTATATTAAACTTCACCCATGCAGAGCTCAGGGATCATTGCACTAAAGGGGGCAGAAAGATAGTAAAATATAGAGGAAGAAGTGTCTGACCATCTGGAAACAGAGTGTTACAGGCTCCTGAGATCTTGCTCATATGAATCTATAGCAATGGTGATAGATGCACAAGACCCTTGTAAAGTAAAGCAGACAAAATCTCAGCACAGAACTGGGAAAATGGGAAGAAGGCCTCAAACTTCACTGAAGAAATATTGGCAGCTGATTACTGCCCAATGAGAAACAATTGGTCTCCTTTAAGGGAAAGACTCTAGATAGGCTGATGAACTTGCATTGAGGGATATCTAGATATACAAAGCAGACTCAATAAGCCTTAACATATATGACACAATGCTTGAAATCCAGTGAGGGTTGCTGTGAAGGGTGTAGATGGCATTGGGGTTGTAAACATGATTAAGATGATTTATATGAAACATACAAAAACTCAATTAAAATATACATAAAATGTGAAAATATTAAAAAATACTTTGATAAAACAAAATTTGTACGTCTGTGCGCATGTATGGCTGAAGACAAATAAGAATGAAGACATAGAGAACCAAAAGATGAGGACTTAGAGCCAGGCATGGTGGCACATGCCTTTAATCCCAGTACCCGAGAGGCAGAGGTAGGCAGATCTCTGTAAGTTTAAGGCCAGCCTGGTCTACAAAGTGAACCTTAGAAGAACAGTTCAAAGAAATCAAAGAATATAAAGAATAAATCAGAGAAGTAGGAGGAGAAGATGAAAAACTCAGGAAGAATATAGAAGATAACAATGATAAACTCTGGAAAGAACTAGAGGGGAGAAACACAGACTCTGAAAAGAACTAGAGGAAAAGACAGAATGACAAACTCCAGAAGGAAGTGGAAACACTGAAAAGATCCCAGGCTGAAATGAAAAAAGAAACAGACCAGTGAACCAAGGAGCTACAAGTAGAGAATGACAAGCTCCAAAAGGAAGTGGAAATACTAAAAAATTACAAGAAGAAATGAAAAAGGAAAATGGAACATTCATCCAATCAATAGGAAAGGATGGGAGAAAGCCTCAGAAGCAGAATGGATGAAGCAGAAAATAGAATATCAGACCTGCAGGATAACATGGAACAACTAAAATGATCAAGTGAAGATTATGAAAAAATTTAAAAAACACAAGAGTGGAATAACCAGGAAATGTGGTATACTATGAAAAGACCAAATCTCTGAATCATAGGACTAGAGGAAAGAGAAGAATCCCAAGACATGGTATTGATCAGATCTTCACCAGGAAAATAGAAGAAAATTTGCCCAAACTGAAAAAAGACAAACCTATACAAATACAAGAAGCACATAGAATACCAAATAGACAAGCCCAGAAATGAAACTCCCCATGTCATATCATAGTTAAAACACTAGATGCTCAAAACAAAGACAAAATACTGAAAGCCACAAGAGAAAAACAAGTTACATATAAGGGGAAACCCATCATAATTACAACTGACTTCTCAGTGCAAACTATGAAAGCCAGAAGAACATGGACCAAAGTATTCCCAGTGCTAAATGACTTTAGATGCCAACCCAGATTACCATACCCAGCAAAAATGTCAATTATAATTGAAGGAGAAAGAAAAATATTTCATGACATAAACAAAATGAAGGAATATATGTCAAAAAAACTTCAGAAAATACTGGAAGCAATTCAAAGAACAGAGGAAAGGAGCAACTATCCCCAAGCAACTAAAGAGAGAAACTAATAAAAACATAATAGCATAAATACAAACCTAGACTAAGAATGCAAACAAAGAATAAGTTGAAAGGAAGCAACACACATCTCTCAATAACAACCTTAACATTAATGGTCTAAACTCCCCAATAAAAAGACACAGACTGGGAGAATGGATTAAGGAACAGAATCCATCTATATGTTGTCTACAAGAAACCCATCTTACCCTCAAGGACAGACAGACACCAACTCAAAGTGAAAAGATGAAAAAAAAAATATTCCAAGCAAATGGTACCAAAAAGCAAGCAGGAGTTGCTATTCTAATATCAGACAAATTAGACTTCAAAGTAAAACTAATCAGAAGAGACAAAGAGGGCCACCGCACACTTATCAAAGGATCAATTAACCATGAAGATTTCACACTCATAAATACATACACACCAAATTCCAGTGTACTGAAATTTATAAACACAATTTTACAGGACTCCAAGGCACAGATGGATCCCAGCAAACTAATAGTGGGGGATCTCAGTACTCCACTGAGCATATGAGATAGGTCAACTGGACAAAGAATAAACAGAGAGACATCTGAACTGAACAATGCAATACACCAAATGTACCTCACAGATATCTACCAAATATTCCACCAAATACCAGAGAATATGCTTTCTACTCAGCACCCCACAGAACATTCTCCAAAATCGACCACATACTGGAACACAGAAAACAACTCTACAAATACAAAAGCATTGAAATATTTTCATGCATTTTATCAGACCACAGTGCAATAAGGCTCATTATCAACACCACAATAAGCCCGACTAGCTACAAGAACACATGGAGACTAAACAACACAATCCTGAATAATGAATGGGTCAGGGAAGAAATAAAGAATGAAATAAAAGTATTCATGGAACTAAACGAACAAGACAATACAACACAACAATACCTGTGGGATACTTTAAAAGTAGTCCTAAGAGGGAAATTTATAGCACTAAGTGCCCTCTTAAAAAAGAAAACAGAAAGGGAGCAAATAAGTGATCTAACACTACAACTAAAAACACTTGAGAAACAACAAAAAATGGACCCTAAACCCAACATCCAGGAAGAAATAACAAAAATCAGAGCAGATATCAATAAAATAGAAAACCAAAAAAAAATCAATGAATCCAAAAATTGGTTCTTTGAAAGAATAAACAAAATAGACAGTCCTCTAGCCCTGTTAACCAAAAGAAAGAGCAACTCGAAATTAATAGTATTTGTGATAAAAAGGGAAACATCAGAACAAATAAAGAAAAGATTCAGACAATCATATGAGAATACTTCAAAAACCTATACTCTACTAAGTTTGAAAACCTAAGAGAAATGGATGAATATCTGAAATCCTGGGAACCAATAAAGCTTAACCAAGAAGAGACTGACACAACATATGAGGAAATTGAAGACGTAATAAAAAACCTCCCAACTTGGGTATGGAGAGATATCTCAGTGGTTAAGAGCGCCGACTGCTCTTGCAGAGGACCTGGGTTTGATTCCCCGCACCCACATGGCGACTAAGAACCATCTTTGACTCCAGTTCCAAAGGAATCTGATGCCCCTTTCTGACTTCTGCGGCATTGCATGACACAGGTGCACCAACCTACATGGAGACAGTACATTCATACAAATAAAAATAATAAATATATAAATAAATAAATAAATAAATAAATAAAATTAAATCAGTCTTCCTTCCTTCCCCCCTCCCTTCCTTTCTTCCTTCCTCCCCTCCTTCCTTTCCTTATTAAAAAAAAAAACAAAAAAAACTCCCAACTAAAAAATGCCCAGGCCCAGATCGTTTCACAGCAGAATTCTATAAAACATTTAAAGAGGTCTTACAACCATTACTACTCAAAATATTCAGAAGGATACAAACAGAGGGAAATCTCCCAAACTCCTTCTATGAAGCCAGCATCACTCTAATACAAAAACCAGGCGAGGACACAATGAAAAAAGAAAACAATAGACCCATCTCACTAATGAACACAGATGCAAAAATTCTAAACAAAACACTGGCAAATCTCATACAGACCCACATCAAAAAGATCATCCATCATGACCAAGTTGGATTCATCCTAGAGAAGATCCAAACTTGAGCTCATAAAATTTCAGTGACCTCATATTCAATAAAAAGAGCCCACTGGAGGAAAAATAGCATCTTCAGCAAATGGTGCAAAAACAGACCTACCTGTAGATCAATGGAACAAAACTGAGGATCTGAACCTGAGCAGATCCAATTTTAGCCACCTCATATTCAACAAAGGGGCCAAGAAGACTCAATGGAAGAAAGATAACATCTTCAGCACAATTGGATCACCACTTATAGAAGAATAAAACAAAACCCCTACCTCTCAGCATGTACAAAAATCACTCCAATTGGATCAAATACCTCAGTGTGAAAACCAAAACTCTGAAAATGATAGAAAAAAATCTACAATACATAGGAATAGGAAAAGACTTTCTAAATCAGACAACAGCTGCACAAAAAATAAGGTCTACAATTGACAAATGGGACCTTATTAAAATCAAGAGCTTCTGTACAGTGAAAGAAACAAAAAAGTGAAGAGGAAACCCACAGAGTGAGAGGAAATCTTCACCAGTGATACATCTGATAGAACATTAACATCCAGAGTGTATAAACTACTCAAAAACAAAGGAGGAAGAAAACAAATGACCCATTCAAAAGTTGGAATAAAGAGCTAAACAGAGACTTCACAAATGAAGAAGTAAAGATGGCTGAGAAACATCTTAAAAAGTGTTCAACATGGCTAACCTGGGGAAGTCTCAGCCTGAGGAGGTCTCAGCCTGAGGAGGTCTTAGCCCAAGTTCTGGCTGGCATCATGAAGACATCTGTGGCATCAGGTCTGCTGCTGCTCATTGTCTCAGCGTGGATTTGTCCTGGGCAACAGCAAGTATTGGTGGAATGCATTAGGTTTCATCTCCATGTGATAGCTAAAAGAGCATTGTTTTATCCAAATGAACTGGTAGGCCCTGATGAATTATTCCTGGTACCAGGTTGCCAGGCTAGTGAGGTGCAGCCAGATGAATTTGAGTTTCATTCTTCTTTGGGCCTCTGTGGGATTACAATGCAGATTTTCTGAGATCAAACTGTCTTTCACACCTGGCTCACCTATATACCAAGAAATAACTCCATGGCTGCTGGGCTTTCTCTCGAGTGTTTGATACCCAGTGATTACATCTGGGATGGATACTCTCAACTATTTGCTCACTGCCCTTTTCCTCAGTACTGGTTCCTGAAACTGAGAAGATACTGCACATATTGTGACTCTGCCCATTTTCAAGACAACTGGTCAACAGTTTTTTATGGGCCACGGAATTCTTATCGAGGACTTTTTTAGTGCATCTTCTCATCTTTGAATTTTAGAAGTTTGGAGACTCTACATCAACAGGAAGTAATCCAGTTCAAGGATACAATATGGGCTTTGACTTTTATAGATCCACATGTTTTAAATTCATTTTAACATATCGTAACCCCCTTTATGATACCTTTTGAAAAGAAACTGTCAGTAATTCTTAACTTTCAATATAACCACAAATATATAAATAAAGCAACATATTTTACTGAAAAAAAGTGTTCAACATTGCTAATAATTAAGGAAATGCAAATTAAAACCACCTTAAGATTTCATCTTACTCCTGTAAGACTAGCTATGATCCAGAAAACAAAGGATACCAAATGCTGGAGAGGTTGTGGGGAAAGGGGAACACTCATCCACTGCTGGTGGGAATGCAAACTCCTGCAACCCCTATGGAAAGCAGTGTGGAGAAGAAACTGAAACTGAGCCTATCACTTGACCCAGTCATACCACTCCTGGGTATATACTCACAAGACTCATTCATCCTATTGCAGAGATACATGCACACCTATGTTTATTGCAGCTCTTTTCACAATAGCAAAGAGCTGGAATCAACCCAAATGCCCCTCAACCAATGAGTAGAGAAAATGTGGTACATCTAATCTACACAATGGAATTCTATGCAGCGGTAAAGAAAGATGACATCATGAACTTTGCAGGTAAATGGATGGAACTTGAAGCCATTATACTAAGTGAAGTAACACAGTCCCAGGAAAAAAATGATGAATGGTATCCCTCTTTTGTGGATGGTACCAAATCCTTAGTTGAAAGGCAACCTGAGCAACATTAATGTTATATTTGTTTTTATCTGAAATTAACTGTGCTGTTATAATGTGAATCCCTTAATGGGCTCTAGAATTAACTTAGCACTTATTTTCAGACTTTGTAATTTTGTTATATGGGTGGAGGTTATGTATTCATATTTTAGAGTAATATAAAATTAAACGGAAAATGTGAACTCCTAAACATATTTTGGGATTAACATACAGTTTATTTTCAGAGGTCATAATTTTGGCATGTATGTGATGTATATATAGGCATATTTTGGAGCAATACAAATGGGAAGGACAAAAGGACTGGGTCAAAGAACTGACTGAAACCGTTACCTTCTGCCCAAACAATAAACCTCTACAGAGAAAAACTTTTAAAAAGACCAAGAAAAAGATGCAAGATGTGTATGGCAGAATGCATGAACTGGAGTGGTGTGGGGGGACATGGCAAAGGGAATGTGTCTAAATTGGACTGAGAAATGATGTATGAAATACACGAAACACCAATTAAAAATTTTATAAAAATATCATTATTCCTGGCCATTGTGGTGCACGGCTTTGATCCCAGCACTCAGGCGCAGAAGCAGGTGGATCTCTGTGATGTCAAGGCCAGCCTACTCTACATAGTGAGTCTCATGCCACCTGGGGCTATGGGGAAACCCTGTCTCAAAAAGACCCCAAAACATTATTACTCGCTTACTATAATAAACATGTGACAACTTATTGTGTGTCAAGGATTCTCCTAAGCAGTTCATGATTTTTGAGAAGAAATTATCAGTGGATACAATAACTAGAATGTCATTTATTCACCAAAACGATTTCAATTTAGTGACAATTATTGTCCAACCAGAGTGATATATTTCTGTCATATATTTTGTGAATTCATTTACATTCTCAGGCTACAATAAATTTTTCTAAGATAGATATTAGGTCATATCTCTACTATCTCCATCACTAGGATATTTTTTCTCATGGACAATGCCCTAGCTCCATATCAGGGGATTTAATTCCACAGACCTCAAGCACCTCATAATGCTGTTCTTTATCTTACATTTGGGTTATGGCTATTTCTATAACTTTAGTTCAACCTGTTTTGCTACTCCAGCTCCTGCTTCACAGCAAACTGCAGGCTACCACTCATGTTTCTTTTAATAACTATGTCAGTATAAAGCCACCCAATCAATCATATAGAATTCAGTAATTGTAACAGAAATCATGAGAGGACAAGCGAAGTCTTAAAGAAGCTCAAGACAGGAGTTAATTATTTCCCAAATCATCACTGATAACTAACCTCTAGACCAGACATAAAGAGAAAGAGAAAATAGTATTATAGACAGTGCAATCTTTAAGGTGGAACAATGCTGTAAGTTGTGGGTGATTTGATATTCATTTTAACTAGAATTGGGTCTTACAGAAAAATACTCTTATGTGTATGAGACACAGTATATTCTAAATATATCCTCTAAGCCAATTTAAACTGCAGGTTGAACAATGTCTATATTCCAGCCAAAGCAACCCTGAAAAAAGAACAATGCAGGGGAGGATTACCATAACAGACTTTAAAGTATGTTACAGGGCTATAGTCATAAAAACACCCTGGTGTTAGCACAAAAACAGACCTGTAGATCAATGGAACAAAATTGGGGATCTGAGCTTGAGCACGTGCAATTTTAGCCACCTCATATTTGACAAAGGGGCCAAGAAGACTCAATGGAGGCAAGACATCATCTTTAGCAAATGGTGCTGGCAAAACTGGATGACCACTTGCAGAATAAAACTAAACCCCTACTTCTCACCATGTACAAAATCCAACTCCAGATGGATCAAAGACCTCAATGTGAAATATGAAACTCCAAAAATTATACAAGAAAATGTGGAAAGCAACCTATAAGACATAAGCGTAGAAGAAGACATTATAAATCAAATAGCAGCTGCTCGGGAAATAAGATAAACAAATTGACAAATGGGACCTTATTAAACTTAAAAGCTTCTGTGCAGCAAAAGAAACAATTAAAGAAGTGAAGAGAAAACCCACAGAGTGGGAGGAAACCTTCACCAGTGATACATCTGACAGACCATTAACATGCAAAGTATATAAATTACTCAAAAAACAAAGGAGCAAGAAAACAAATGACCCAACCAAAAGATGGAGTAAAGAGCTGAACAGAGACTTCACAAATGAAGAAGATAGTTGAGAGACATTTCAGAAAGTGTCAATGTTGCTAAGAATTTAAAAATGCAAATTAAAACCACTTTAAGATTTCATCTTACCCTGCTAAGACTGGCTATGATCAAGAAAACAAGTTATACCAAATGCTGGAGAGGTTGTGGAGAAAGGGGAACACTCATCCACTGCTGGTGGAAATGCAAATTCATGCAACCCCTATGTGTGGAGGACTCTTAAAAGACTCAAAATGAACCTACCACCTGACCCTGTCATACCACTGGGTATATACCCCACAAGACTCATCCTATCACAGAGATACATGTACATCTATGTATATATTTATTGCAGCTCTCTTCACAATAACGAAAAGCTGGAAGTAACCCAAGTGTTCCTCAACCAATGAATGGAAAAAGAAAACGTGGTACATCTACACAATGGAAATCCATGCAGTGGTAAAGAAAGATGACATCATGAAATTTGCAGGTAAATGCATGGAACTAGAAGCCATTATGCTAAGTGAAGTAACAGTCCCAGAAAACCAAATGACATATGTTGTTCCTCATCTGTGGATCCTAGCATCGAAACCTTATTTGTAAGGCAAACTGAGTAATTTTTCTTTCCCTTTCTTTTTAAGCAAATATAATATTTGATGGTATTATAAAAAAGGTACATTAAAAAATGCATCAACCTGCTATGTACTCAACAGGAATGTTGAGTAATATTTCTTTTTACCTGCATAAAACTCTACTGTTAAAATGTGAACCCCTAAACATGTTTTGAAACTAACCTATACTTTATTTTCAGATGCCACAGTCTTGGTATATGTGTGGTGTGTGTATATATGCATATTTTAGAACAATACAAATTGGAGGGGAAAAAAAAAAAAACACTGGTTCAAAAAACTGACTAAAACAGTAAACTGCCCAAAACACTAAACTTCTGCATTGGAAATCTTAAAAAAGACTGAGATAAAGATGCAAAACATACATGGCAGAATGCATGAGCTCTGGCAGGGTGGAGGGCATGGGTATAAATTTGACTAAGAAATGTATGAAATGCATAGAAGTTCAATAAAAAATGTTTATATTCCTATTAGATAATTCTTCTGGGAAAAATAACAGTACAATGTGAGAAACACATTCTAAGAAGGCTCATTTGATAACATTTTTTTCAAAATGTTAAATGCAATTTAAAAAAAAAAGGTCACATTGAAAGTCAGCTCCACAAAAACACTTTCTCAGAAAATGCTAGCAATAAATAAACAACATTTGAGAAACAGTCATTTTTCCCTGACTACACAAATGGAGAAAAGTCTTCAAATGCTTCAATGCCATCCTTGTGAAAGGCCTGTCAAGCACAGCTTCTGTTGCTGGTAATTCATTACTACAGATACACACACCTTGTTGTTTTCACGGCTATTAACCAAATGTTAAATATTATGCAAGTGCCACTTGGAAAAAAAATGTGTATCTGAGAGAGTTTTATTTTGTAATTTATTTTATAACATTCTTGCTAACAGCTAAGCCAAACAGAATATCTGGAACAAGGACTAATTTACCAGAAGTTTCCAAAAAATGACATTATCAAAAAGCAGTTTGATCCTAAGTAATAACAATTAAGACCGGCATAGAGGAAGTAAGATGAGGACGGTTCTGGAAGAACATTCTAAATTCAGCAGCGTGCTTAACATAAGAAGCATGGGCCTATTTTCTGGTTTTTCTTGCTACCATCATTAATAATTAAATGTGAATAAAACTATCTGTAGTTGAAGTCAAGCTATCATCCTAAAGATCACCTGGGGAGGGTGGTGAACCTTAGTCTTTTGCCAATTGAAGCATAAGCAGTTTTTACGAAATACCTAATTCATTAGCAAAACCTGCAATTAGCCACAGAGAAAGGGATCCAAGACTAGCCCTGCTATTTTGCCAATAATTAGCACAAGCCTCAGGAAAGGCTTACGAGTGATGCTTCCAGCATCTCGTTCAAGTTCAAGGTCCTTGCAAACCGGCTTTCTTTGTTACTTGCTGTATAATGTCTTATAATCTACACACAATGCCCCTGATTTTTGTTCTTTGACAAAAACCTTTTCATAAAGGTGAATATTTTACTTAGATATAACTCTAAAACACTGCTGCCTCTATTGGCTTCAATAATATAAATAGAAACTTCTAAAAAGGAAGAAAATAGAAAAAGAAAGCAATTTAGACTTCCTCCATTAGCCCACCTAATAAATAACAACACAATCCTCATATCGTTTTACTGTGCATCCATAATTCAGTCATTGATTAAATAGATTGCTAGTGCTGTGTTTGCTATGCTTTCTAGAGAAGTGAAAGACAAACAGGCAAATAAGATTTCCATCTTTGGCACTGTGCCTATTAAATACTTTTGCACCACTGATTAACATTGAAAAAAGAGGGCCGTGGACATTCATGCCTCTAGAGTCTGCTTAAAGTATAGCCTGGCACAATGACCCAGGAGTTCTCTTACTTCTGTTTAGAGCAAGACAAATAGGTAATTAAAAATTATTTGTCAAGGCTCATTAGCTGAATTTCTCCTTCAGGCAGGTAAAAGTCAGATTGGGGAATATGATGACCTTATGAGTTATCTAAAAATAAGACACAAGCCTCTTTCTCTACCCCAGAGAACAGAGCCCAGCCAGAAGGTACAACACAGGCTGCTGAACTCAGAAATTAGACTTCCTCAAATTGAACCCAGTCTAGCTTCTTACTAAGCACAGAGACAAAGGCAACTTATTTAACCTATTTGTCACTCACTGCCTTATCTATAGTTCACATAGAAAAATAACTACTTCATGGTATTAGTATGAAGATGATAAAATAAGACAAACAGAAGACTAGTACAATACCTTGACATGATTGGTCAAAACAGCTATTATTTTCTTTATTCCTGACTCTAAACGCATGTAGTCTGAATAATATGGCAACCAGATTAAAACTGAAGCTCACATAGGCTGGTATATTCCCCTCCAGTTTCTATACATATCTGTGTTTTCTCGGAGGTTGAGGAGTGATGTAAGACAAAATTTGAACTTTATCTACAAGTAGGGTTCAGACCTATGTAGGCATAGTAAGGTCCTGTAGTGGTGGTAAAAATACAGAGATAAGAGGAAGTTTTGCCAGATTTGCTTAGGGAACAGAGAGGGTCCTGAAATAGAAGCCTCCTGATGTAAGCCAGTAGGTTAGCAGCAGAAAATTGGCATGGGACTAGAAAAGAATAGTTCTCAGTTCAGGTATTTACCATTATGGAGGTCAATCATAACAGCCTAGTGGAATGAAAAGATCAAAGTGTTATTAGCCCCTTCAGTGACTGAGAACTAGCATAACACTGTCTCTCACAGGAGCAGAAGGCAGAGGGAGACACCAGTGTGTGTGGTGAACCAGGAGAGAGCTGACCCTCAGTGAGGGGAGACAGCAGAGAGGCCCTATTCACCTGCCAAAGGCAGCAGCTGCAGAGTCCAGATTCGGCTGAGAGTGACATCAGCAGATCTTCAGGATAAGAAGAGCAGAGGTAACATAAGGAGCCCAACAACACAGTCAAGGTCACAGTCCTGTGGAAGAAACCTGCTCTCATATTTGCAGGTCTGTGGAAAAAAGGGAGCCACCAAATGGGCTTGAATTAAGCTTGCACGTGAACAGGGCTGCATTCCTGTTCTCAGGTCACCCGCTCCTTGGGGTTCCCTTCCAGTTAGGCCATGTTTACTGTCTGCATTCCTGTTCTCAGGTCACCCGCTCCTGGGGCTTCCCTTCCAGTTAGGCCATGTTTACTGTCTGCATTCCTGTTCTCAGGTCACCTGCTCCTGGGGCTTCCCTTCCAGTTAGGCCATGTTTACTGTCTGCATTCCTGTTCTCAGGTCACCTGCTCCTGGGGCTTCCCTTCCAGTTAGGCCATGTTTACTGTCTGCATTCCTGTTCTCAGGTCACCTGCTCCTGGGGCTTCCCTTCCAGTTAGGCCATGTTTACTGTCTGCATTCCTGTTCTCAGGTCACCTGCTCCTGGGGCTTCCCTTCCAGTTAGGCCATGTTTACTGTCTGCATTCCTGTTCTCAGGTCACCTGCTCCTGGGGCTTCCCTTCCAGTTAGGCCATGTTTACTGTCTGCATTCCTGTTCTCAGGTCACCTGCTCCTGGGGCTTCCCTTCCAGTTAGGCCATGTTTACTGTCTGCATTCCTGTTCTCAGGTCACCTGCTCCTGGGGCTTCCCTTCCAGTTAGGCCATGTTTACTGTCTGCATTCCTGTTCTCAGGTCACCTGCTCCTGGGGCTTCCCTTCCAGTTAGGCCATGTTTACTGTCTGCATTCCTGTTCTCAGGTCACCTGCTCCTGGGGCTTCCCTTCCAGTTAGGCCATGTTTACTGTCTGCATTCCTGTTCTCAGGTCACCTGCTCCTGGGGCTTCCCTTCCAGTTAGGCCATGTTTACTGTCTGCATTCCTGTTCTCAGGTCACCTGCTCCTGGGGCTTCCCTTCCAGTTAGGCCATGTTTACTGTCTGCATTCCTGTTCTCAGGTCACCTGCTCCTGGGGCTTCCCTTCCAGTTAGGCCATGTTTACTGTCTGCATTCCTGTTCTCAGGTCACCTGCTCCTGGGGCTTCCCTTCCAGTTAGGCCATGTTTACTGTCTGCATTCCTGTTCTCAGGTCACCTGCTCCTGGGGCTTCCCTTCCAGTTAGGCCATGTTTACTGTCTGCATTCCTGTTCTCAGGTCACCTGCTCCTGGGGCTTCCCTTCCAGTTAGGCCATGTTTACTGTCTGCATTCCTGTTCTCAGGTCACCTGCTCCTGGGGCTTCCCTTCCAGTTAGGCCATGTTTACTGTCTGCATTCCTGTTCTCAGGTCACCTGCTCCTGGGGCTTCCCTTCCAGTTAGGCCATGTTTACTGTCTGCATTCCTGTTCTCAGGTCACCTGCTCCTGGGGCTTCCCTTCCAGTTAGGCCATGTTTACTGTCTGCATTCCTGTTCTCAGGTCACCTGCTCCTGGGGCTTCCCTTCCAGTTAGGCCATGTTTACTGTCTGCATTCCTGTTCTCAGGTCACCTGCTCCTGGGGCTTCCCTTCCAGTTAGGCCATGTTTACTGTCTGCATTCCTGTTCTCAGGTCACCTGCTCCTGGGGCTTCCCTTCCAGTTAGGCCATGTTTACTGTCTGCATTCCTGTTCTCAGGTCACCTGCTCCTGGGGCTTCCCTTCCAGTTAGGCCATGTTTACTGTCTGCATTCCTGTTCTCAGGTCACCTGCTCCTGGGGCTTCCCTTCCAGTTAGGCCATGTTTACTGTCTGCATTCCTGTTCTCAGGTCACCTGCTCCTGGGGCTTCCCTTCCAGTTAGGCCATGTTTACTGTCTGCATTCCTGTTCTCAGGTCACCTGCTCCTGGGGCTTCCCTTCCAGTTAGGCCATGTTTACTGTCTGCATTCCTGTTCTCAGGTCACCTGCTCCTGGGGCTTCCCTTCCAGTTAGGCCATGTTTACTGTCTGCATTCCTGTTCTCAGGTCACCTGCTCCTGGGGCTTCCCTTCCAGTTAGGCCATGTTTACTGTCTGCATTCCTGTTCTCAGGTCACCTGCTCCTGGGGCTTCCCTTCCAGTTAGGCCATGTTTACTGTCTGCATTCCTGTTCTCAGGTCACCTGCTCCTGGGGCTTCCCTTCCAGTTAGGCCATGTTTACTGTCTGCATTCCTGTTCTCAGGTCACCTGCTCCTGGGGCTTCCCTTCCAGTTAGGCCATGTTTACTGTCTGCATTCCTGTTCTCAGGTCACCTGCTCCTGGGGCTTCCCTTCCAGTTAGGCCATGTTTACTGTCTGCATTCCTGTTCTCAGGTCACCTGCTCCTGGGGCTTCCCTTCCAGTTAGGCCATGTTTACTGTCTGCATTCCTGTTCTCAGGTCACCTGCTCCTGGGGCTTCCCTTCCAGTTAGGCCATGTTTACTGTCTGCATTCCTGTTCTCAGGTCACCTGCTCCTGGGGCTTCCCTTCCAGTTAGGCCATGTTTACTGTCTGCATTCCTGTTCTCAGGTCACCTGCTCCTGGGGCTTCCCTTCCAGTTAGGCCATGTTTACTGTCTGCATTCCTGTTCTCAGGTCACCTGCTCCTGGGGCTTCCCTTCCAGTTAGGCCATGTTTACTGTCTGCATTCCTGTTCTCAGGTCACCTGCTCCTGGGGCTTCCCTTCCAGTTAGGCCATGTTTACTGTCTGCATTCCTGTTCTCAGGTCACCTGCTCCTGGGGCTTCCCTTCCAGTTAGGCCATGTTTACTGTCTGCATTCCTGTTCTCAGGTCACCTGCTCCTGGGGCTTCCCTTCCAGTTAGGCCATGTTTACTGTCTGCATTCCTGTTCTCAGGTCACCTGCTCCTGGGGCTTCCCTTCCAGTTAGGCCATGTTTACTGTCTGCATTCCTGTTCTCAGGTCACCTGCTCCTGGGGCTTCCCTTCCAGTTAGGCCATGTTTACTGTCTGCATTCCTGTTCTCAGGTCACCTGCTCCTGGGGCTTCCCTTCCAGTTAGGCCATGTTTACTGTCTGCATTCCTGTTCTCAGGTCACCTGCTCCTGGGGCTTCCCTTCCAGTTAGGCCATGTTTACTGTCTGCATTCCTGTTCTCAGGTCACCTGCTCCTGGGGCTTCCCTTCCAGTTAGGCCATGTTTACTGTCTGCATTCCTGTTCTCAGGTCACCTGCTCCTGGGGCTTCCCTTCCAGTTAGGCCATGTTTACTGTCTGCATTCCTGTTCTCAGGTCACCTGCTCCTGGGGCTTCCCTTCCAGTTAGGCCATGTTTACTGTCTGCATTCCTGTTCTCAGGTCACCTGCTCCTGGGGCTTCCCTTCCAGTTAGGCCATGTTTACTGTCTGCATTCCTGTTCTCAGGTCACCTGCTCCTGGGGCTTCCCTTCCAGTTAGGCCATGTTTACTGTCTGCATTCCTGTTCTCAGGTCACCTGCTCCTGGGGCTTCCCTTCCAGTTAGGCCATGTTTACTGTCTGCATTCCTGTTCTCAGGTCACCTGCTCCTGGGGCTTCCCTTCCAGTTAGGCCATGTTTACTGTCTGCATTCCTGTTCTCAGGTCACCTGCTCCTGGGGCTTCCCTTCCAGTTAGGCCATGTTTACTGTCTGCATTCCTGTTCTCAGGTCACCTGCTCCTGGGGCTTCCCTTCCAGTTAGGCCATGTTTACTGTCTGCATTCCTGTTCTCAGGTCACCTGCTCCTGGGGCTTCCCTTCCAGTTAGGCCATGTTTACTGTCTGCATTCCTGTTCTCAGGTCACCTGCTCCTGGGGCTTCCCTTCCAGTTAGGCCATGTTTACTGTCTGCATTCCTGTTCTCAGGTCACCTGCTCCTGGGGCTTCCCTTCCAGTTAGGCCATGTTTACTGTCTGCATTCCTGTTCTCAGGTCACCTGCTCCTGGGGCTTCCCTTCCAGTTAGGCCATGTTTACTGTCTGCATTCCTGTTCTCAGGTCACCTGCTCCTGGGGCTTCCCTTCCAGTTAGGCCATGTTTACTGTCTGCATTCCTGTTCTCAGGTCACCTGCTCCTGGGGCTTCCCTTCCAGTTAGGCCATGTTTACTGTCTGCATTCCTGTTCTCAGGTCACCTGCTCCTGGGGCTTCCCTTCCAGTTAGGCCATGTTTACTGTCTGCATTCCTGTTCTCAGGTCACCTGCTCCTGGGGCTTCCCTTCCAGTTAGGCCATGTTTACTGTCTGCATTCCTGTTCTCAGGTCACCTGCTCCTGGGGCTTCCCTTCCAGTTAGGCCATGTTTACTGTCTGCATTCCTGTTCTCAGGTCACCTGCTCCTGGGGCTTCCCTTCCAGTTAGGCCATGTTTACTGTCTGCATTCCTGTTCTCAGGTCACCTGCTCCTGGGGCTTCCCTTCCAGTTAGGCCATGTTTACTGTCTGCATTCCTGTTCTCAGGTCACCTGCTCCTGGGGCTTCCCTTCCAGTTAGGCCATGTTTACTGTCTGCATTCCTGTTCTCAGGTCACCTGCTCCTGGGGCTTCCCTTCCAGTTAGGCCATGTTTACTGTCTGCATTCCTGTTCTCAGGTCACCTGCTCCTGGGGCTTCCCTTCCAGTTAGGCCATGTTTACTGTCTGCATTCCTGTTCTCAGGTCACCTGCTCCTGGGGCTTCCCTTCCAGTTAGGCCATGTTTACTGTCTGCATTCCTGTTCTCAGGTCACCTGCTCCTGGGGCTTCCCTTCCAGTTAGGCCATGTTTACTGTCTGCATTCCTGTTCTCAGGTCACCTGCTCCTGGGGCTTCCCTTCCAGTTAGGCCATGTTTACTGTCTGCATTCCTGTTCTCAGGTCACCTGCTCCTGGGGCTTCCCTTCCAGTTAGGCCATGTTTACTGTCTGCATTCCTGTTCTCAGGTCACCTGCTCCTGGGGCTTCCCTTCCAGTTAGGCCATGTTTACTGTCTGCATTCCTGTTCTCAGGTCACCTGCTCCTGGGGCTTCCCTTCCAGTTAGGCCATGTTTACTGTCTGCATTCCTGTTCTCAGGTCACCTGCTCCTGGGGCTTCCCTTCCAGTTAGGCCATGTTTACTGTCTGCATTCCTGTTCTCAGGTCACCTGCTCCTGGGGCTTCCCTTCCAGTTAGGCCATGTTTACTGTCTGCATTCCTGTTCTCAGGTCACCTGCTCCTGGGGCTTCCCTTCCAGTTAGGCCATGTTTACTGTCTGCATTCCTGTTCTCAGGTCACCTGCTCCTGGGGCTTCCCTTCCAGTTAGGCCATGTTTACTGTCTGCATTCCTGTTCTCAGGTCACCTGCTCCTGGGGCTTCCCTTCCAGTTAGGCCATGTTTACTGTCTGCATTCCTGTTCTCAGGTCACCTGCTCCTGGGGCTTCCCTTCCAGTTAGGCCATGTTTACTGTCTGCATTCCTGTTCTCAGGTCACCTGCTCCTGGGGCTTCCCTTCCAGTTAGGCCATGTTTACTGTCTGCATTCCTGTTCTCGGGTCACCCACTCCTTGGGCATCCCTTCCATTTAGGTCATGTTTACTGTCTTCTCAGAAATCCTTGTTCCTTGCTGCAGTAGTTGCTGGCCTGACAAGTTGCTTCACAGATTTTTCTGGAAAGAGCCACAGATCCCAGATGTGGAAAAAGTTCTTCCTGATTCTGAATCTCAGAAGCCAGGTCTGAGTAGCTTAGGAGGTTCAGATGTGACTGCTGAGCTGCAAAGCCAGTTTCTATGTTCTTTCTGGGGTGGGGACGGTTGAGCAGGGACATGCACAGCACTTAGTTGATTTCTTTTCATAGTCTTAGCATTTTGCCAAAGTGAAAAATATTCAAAACAAATAACCAATAGGTGACAAAGAAAACTTATTGGTCCAAATTATGCCTATATATATGTCACATATATACCAAAGGACTGAGAAATGATGTATGAAACACAGAAAACTCCAATAAAATATTTTATTAAAAATAAATAAAATAAAATTACATGACATTTGTTAAAAAAATTGGGGAATGACTATTTGTCTTATGCTATTCAGTTTATAAATGAATATGGAAAAACTGCTTATCATCTTAAAATTCTCTTAAAAACAAGAAAAGAAGATTGAGATCTAAGGATCTATCCCACCATGTAGGGAGAAAACTCACTCTTGGTCGTTCTGGAAGTTTCTCTTTTGTGTCTCATTCTGTTTCCTCCTCAGTCGAGTAGAGGTTGACTATCACCCAAAAGAACCAATGCATTGGAAGCCAGCAGTTTCCACCACCTAACATGGTCCCTGTGGAGGCACACATAATCCTTTGAGATCTTGCAGTTTTGTTCCTATTTTACCACCACTGGGCAAGGAGAGAGCCTTCAGATTAGAAACCCAGTCTCCACGAAGGTGTATGAATTATGAATAGAAGGCACTGCAAAGACCATCGCCCAAGACAATGCCATGGGGGGGGCAGCAGTTTATTGGGAAAATAGACTGCTGGACTGCTCTTGCTGGATCAAAGAGAGAGCAGCAACTAGCAGCACAAGTCAGGCAGACTTTATAGGCAGTTAGGGGCTCTGGTGACTTTCCATGATTTCGTCTGGGCAGCTTAGCCTGTGATTGGTTCCTCAACAGGCCGAGGAACCTGCCTGGGCTAAGACAGGTCCTGCCATTTGAGAATATTTGGAGTTGCACCACCATTTTAGGAGTCCGCATAACAAAGGGCCTCTTTCACCCTTTCTTAAAACCGTTGATTCATCTCAGGAGTAGAGTCCCATTGCAAGACAAGTCTCCACTGTCATCAGAGGTAAATCTCTTTATTCTTCCCTATGGAGAGAAGATTTCTTTCTTCCTGCTGACCCCAGAAAGTTTTAGAAGTAATTCAACAAAGGAAATTTTAATGTAACATCTGGTTTCTACAAGCCCCAAAATATCCTGAATCCAAACGTTGCTGAATCTGACTTCAACTTAAGTAAAGGAAGGGTGAGGTGAGAAATAAACAGAAATGGGCTGTAGTGTGAAAGCTGTGGCCCACTCCAAAGCTTCTCCAAAGTTTAATTTCCAGTGTAATAATGTTGGGTGGGTTGGAGCCTGAAGGGCTGTATTTGGGTCATGAAGGATCCACCCTAATACATGGATTAATGCCACTATACAAAGGGTTTTCAAAAGGGGAGGGGGTGTTCAAAAATGACTTTGTTCCTTTTCATTCTTCTGCTGTGTGACAACCCAACATTTATTCCAACTTGCTGTTCCACATTCCAACATACAAGAACACTGAGCAGCCCTTCACCAGATGCTACATGGCAGTATCTTGACCTTGGACCTCCCAAGTTCCAGAATTCTGAAAAGTCTATGTTCTTTATAAATCACACAGGCTCAAGTATTCTGATAGCAGAAAACAAAGATAACTTTTTACAAAACTCATCCTGCCACAACTGAAAAGTTCCCGTGACAATTTCATGATTATCATGTTCAGCATGTGTGTTTAACATGAACAGCCACTGAGCTAGACACTTGTTTAAACATTACCTCATGCAACCTTTGTAACAATCTGCCTCATTTTACATTGAAGAAACTAAAGCAGAGACTTTAATTTGTTCCAGTCCATGTTCTCAATAAGAGGCAAAGTCTGTATTCAAAGCCAGCATCCTAGGCTCCTTTGGGCTAGTTTCACATTCCTAGAAGGAAGGGCTGGCCTGCATAAGGCTGCCTCCTCTCCTGATTCCTTCTTACCTGTTTCACTCAAGCATGAGGCTCAGGGACCAAGTTTATATTCCAGCACAGAGTTCTCAAGATAGACTTACCTTTTTTGTGTTCTTTCACCATTTCCTCCCCGCCCATCCTCTCTGTTCTTACATGATCATCTTTGTTGACCCTCAGAGTCTGGGACAGATTTGATTTTCTTGGCTTCCTCTCTCAGAATTCTGTGACTTTTTCTCTTTGTGAATTTTGGCTAATCCTGTTGGCCAGGTTCTAAAGGATTTTGCTTTTTAAAATTTTTTATCCTTTTTAACTCTGTGTGTATCTGAATGTGAGTTTGTACATATGAATCCTGTGCTTACAGAGGCCAGAAGAGGGTGTTGGAACTGAATTTACTGGGTGCTGGGAACTGAACTCATGTCCTCTGCAAAAACAGCATGCACTCTTTACTGCTGAGCCATCTTTCCAAGCCCAAGTCTGAATGACTGGTATCTAACCTTGACCGGAGGCCTCCTGGTTAGTGTTCCTGTTGAGCTTACTTTGGCCTTCCTAGGGAAGGGACCAGTGCCAGGCAGCACTCATAGAAAACAACACATTCTAAGGCTAGGGAACAATCTGCAGAAGAGGGGGCATGGTAGAATGTAAGGGCTGTGATTGGGGTGAATGGTGAAACTACAGCAATGTAGTCTGGACACTCATTTGATAAACTTGATTGAACATACAACCCCTCACCCCCCACTGGGTGGTGGGGCTGTGGGGGTTTGGGCACAACAGCGTGCAAATTGGTTTCATGTGATGGATGCTTGTACTCATGGATTATCACTTATAGCTAAAAAATGAAAAAAAAAAAAACTGAGAGAAAGATGCAGGACAGGTATGGCAGAATGCATGATCTGGGATGGGGTGGGTGTGGGGGGGAAGGGAAAGGGAGATATGCCTGAACTGAATTGGAAAATGATGTATGAAATGCACAAAGCATCAATGAAAAAATGTTAAAAAAATAAAAAAGATACAAAAAAAGGAAACAACACATTCTACATCCCTTGAATTCAAGGTTCTCAGAAACCCTTTTATTTAAAAAATAATATTTTTCTCAATAAAATATATTTTAGAATTACATTGTTTAGATAGCTAATACTTAAAAACTATTTAAAAATCTTATAGAAAGCATGTTTCTATCATAGTACATTAGAAAATAAAGCATAAGATTATTAAATATTTTATAGTCTTTTATCATATTGTACACATTTATCCATGAACCTTGTAACAAGCTCTTAAGGTAAATTACTCAGAAGACATTACTTGCTTTTTAGGTCAATGATGTTTCAATTCATTCCAACCTACAATAGGAAAGCAAATGATGGCATAACGGATACATACATCTGAAACAACAATTTTCCAGGAAAGTGCCTACCTTTCCTATGTGGGATGCACTCTGACTTTCTTCTGCATACACTTACCAATAGGTTTTCTTTTGGTTTCAGAAGTAACAGACTATACTATGACTGGCTTACTATTCTTTGTTCAGCCTACCTTCTCCTTGCTCCATAAACACACATACATACACACACACACACACACACACACACACACACTCACACATACACATTCACACAGAGTCACATGCACTGAACAAAGAATAAACATCTTGAAAGAATAAACAAGGGGCCTGGAGAGATGGCTCAGTGTTTCAGAGCACTGCTGCTCTTCCAGAGGACCTGAGTTCAGTACCCAACACCCATATCCAGTAGCTCACAGCAGCCTGGAACTCCATTTCCTGGTGATCTGATGCCCTCCCCTAGCTTACAAGGACTACATACACGTAATACACATACTCAGGCAGACACATACATGTAAAATAAATATTTAAGAAGCAAAACATGTATAGAAGGTAGAGAACACTGTCTCTCAGAATCTGGAAGTTTTCACAAGCCTAATGACTACCAGGATCAGTGTGAGCACATGGATTTTCTGTCCGTTGGATCAATGAATCAAATACAGGCAAGTTTTGTGTACAGCTCTATCTTAAAGCAAATGACACTGGAAGAGCTTGTTTCCTCAGCCTAAATGAAGACATATTGATTGTGGGACATAAATTACTTTTCAAAGAAGTGTTAAGTGATATTTGAAGTTTAGAAAGAGAGGTACTGGATGTTGCCAAGAAAATAAACCATGGTCTTTCCCTAAAACATGTTGTTTTCTAAATTCAAAACATTTGGATTAAGAATATAGGAATTGGGGGCTGGAGGGATGGCCTAGCGGTTAAGAGCGACGACCGCTCTTGCAGAGGACCCGGGTTCGATCCCCAGCACCCACATGGCGGCTGAGAACCGTCTGTGACTCCGGTTCCAGGAGAACTCCAGTTCCAGGGGAATCCGAGACCGTCTTCTGACCTCCGCGGCATCGCACGACACGGGTGCGCAGACCTGCATGCAGACAATACATTCATACACATAAAAAAAAAAAAAAAAAAAAAAAAAAAAAAAAAAAAAAAAAAAAAAAAAAAAAAAAAGAATATAGGAATTGTACTTAATAGTTCACCATACTACCTGCTCTTTACATTCCTGAGATAGAAAAATAAATGTTACTTTCCAAAGGTCTCACAGGGTATAGTGAAGAGACCAGGAGAAGCTCAAGAAGGTCCAAATATGAGCTTTCAAGATGGCTTGTGGGAAAAGTACTTGATGTGCAAGCCAAAGGAATAGAACTCAATTCCCAGAACCCACGAAGAAGTAGAAGGGGGGGAAGCGACTCCACAGTTATCCTCTGACCTCTACACATGATCTGTGGCACACACACACTCCTCATAACAATAAATAAAATTTTGAAAATGAAAGCTCCAAATAATTTACCTCACCCAGATCCATCATATTTCACTCATTTGACAAGACTGGTAGCCAATACCCTTTAAGAAAAGATTACAGTCACTAGATTTGGCTCAGAGAGTTTATTTCCACTGAGCTCTAAGAATTCATTTCCAACCTAGAGAAACTTAGCTGGTAACAAGTACTCAAAACTCTAAATGACCCTTCACAGTGGTTACCTCATTGCTCACCAAAGGACCATAGTGAGAGGAAAACACACAATTTTTGCAAGGCTAGATGCTAGCAGAAGGTAGCGTGTAATTCTTCACAGTACATTACTTTGAACTTAATTCTGTCTATTTTAATCCTAAAGAATAAAAAATGGCAATAAGAGGGCATAATCTTGGAAAGAAAATGAACACAAAATTTAGTGGTGAATAGGGCAGTTACAAGAACTATTTTTACTTCATAAAAAAGTTAGTATGAGATTGAAATAAAAAGAGGCAGTAAAATATTTCCCAATGAGTAACAACAGGCAAATGCAGCAGGTCTCTTAGAAGTAGACAATTTCATATTTATGGCATGTATAAATGATGTAGTTTCATCAAAACTTTAAGCCTGTCATTGTCTAGTAAATTGCTTAAATTATTTATTTAATTGATCTCAAAGGTACATCATTTGTCTTCCCTGGATTCAATGACTCTTTTATTTCAAACATTATTCAAAACTCAATCACCACATAAAGATCATTCCATAAGAGATTTCTTTAATTTTTTTTACACTTATTTATTTTAGTTTATTTGACCTATGTCACAGAATGCATAAGGAGGTCAGAAGACAACTTGTGGAAGCTGTTTTTTTCTTTTTACCATGTGGGTTCCAGGGATTGAACTCAGGTTAGGTCATGACATTTAGTGGCAAGTGCCTTTACCCACTGAGCCATCTCACAGGCTTCCATAAAGGATTTCTCTCTCTAGTCCTATCATACTCTCTATAATAGAGCCTATTTTTGCATCTGGTGACATATTTCATCCATGTCTCTTGCCCCCTGAATCATATGCAGGTGACTATTGCTATAGAGAAATCACACAACCATATAGGCAGATATTTTCAATTAATAATCACATTTCAGGGTGAACATTTAATACTGTCTGGAAATCTGACTCAACTTCTATAAACTTATCCACAGTCTCACTCTCTTAGGCGATCATCCGTAACTCTTTCCTAATACCTCAAATGTCTCTTATTCTGTAATATCTTAAACTTTTTATATTCCTAGTGTCTTTATGATCACGAAATTATCACATGGCACCAGGGAGGTAGGTAAATTTAATAGGCATTCATCAAACACTTACTGATAATCATCAATCAGAAAGAAATTTTTTAAATTATTTCATATGCATACAACCTTATAATTTATTAGACAAACACAAATCGCATATGAGTGAGATTGATAATGTGTTTGTTTTTACATAAAGAATTAAATCTTGCCTGAATGATACTACAGGACATACAACATCTTCAACCTTTTTCAGAGTTGATTGATGTTTGGGTTTTATTGTTGTTCTGAGAGCACCACTCCACATCCAAATGTAAAACACAGTATGGAAATGTGCTTAGAGCCAGTTCACAAATTGTGGGAAATTCTGTCCTGATCCCAAATCAAAATTCATTCCTTTATCTTTCAGAATTCCCAAGCTCAAACAGAAATTTAAAAAAACCAAACATTCTAACATAATCCAGTCCAAAGATAAGACATGTAATGGAATGCAGGAAAGCATTGACAGAAATGAACATTTACAATATGCCAGGTTTTAGGACCCCCAGATTCAGTTATATGGTCCTCTGTGGGATCAATGTCCACAACTTAAACTGTGCTCTATTATATCCTCATTCTGGATAGGAAGACAGTATCCCCCTTCCTAAAACAATGAGCAAACCGGAGCAACTGAAAGGCAGTTGGGACTCCACTGCTCTGCCAGTGCTTGCATCTGTGTCTCCCGCTCTTTCTTCTGTAATATCGACATAAAAACAGGGACTGGAGAGATGGCCTAGCGATTAAGAGCGCTGACTGCTCTTGCAGAGGACCTGGGTTTGATCCCCAGCACCCACATGGCGGCTGAGAGCCGTCTGAAACTCCAATTCCAGGGGAATCCGACACCCTCTTCTGACCTCCGAGGCATTGCATGACATGGGTGCAAAGACCTGCGTGCAGACAGTACATTCATACACATAAAGTATAAACAAAATTTAAAAAAAATTTTTTTAAATATCGACATAAAAACAGATGACATATTGCCAGTTGAACAAAATTGCATTGACTATGTAGATTGCTTTGGATATTATAGACATTTTAATAATAGTAAGTAGTCCAGTCATGAGCATTGGATAGATGGTTTATTTGTGTCCTTGTTTTATTTCATCAGTTTTCCATTGTTCTATATACATACTTTTCATGTTCTTGTTTAAATGATTCCTAAGGTTTTTTAATGTAATTATGAATGGGATTCTTTTCTAATTTCTTTTTAGCCACTTTGTCACTAATTAATTGAAATACCTTGATTTTGAATCTGTTTGCTTTACTAAATTCATTTATTCACTTTAACATATTTGATAGCGTCTATTGTTTTCAATACATAAGATCACGGCATATGCAAGCAGAAACAAAGAGATTTCTTCCTTTCTTATTTGGATGACTTTTTTTCATTTTCTTTTCTAACTTCTTTGACTTATAATTTGCAGTACTATGTTCTTGTTCAAGTACAAGAAGCTTTGTTATGTTTCTGATCTTGGAAGAAGTTTTAAGTTTTTCACTGTGGTGTGTTACGAGTGTCTGCACAAATTATTTCTCAACTTAACTTGTTGAAAGTTTTTAGAATGAAAGCATGAATTTGGAAAGATGGTTTTTCAGCACAAAATAATGTGATTGTGTGACTTTGTCCTTTGTTTTGTTGCTTTGTGCATCATGTTTATTGATTTCTGTATGTTGGGTCATCTTTATTTTTTATATAGTGCTTTTATTGATGTTTTGTGTATTTCAGACATCATTTTTCAGTTCAATTTAGACATATTCCCACTTCCCTTCCCTCCTCCCCACCCCAAATCATGCATTCTGCCATAACTGTCCTGCATCTTTCTCTCAGTCTTTTTTTTATGTTTAGGAATTCACATTTTCCTCCTTTAATTTTATATTATTCTAAAATATGAATACATACTTTCCACCCACATACAGTAATTACAGAGTCTGGAAAAAAAGTGGTGGGTTGATTCTATTGTCCATTAAGAGATTTACATAGTTGCTTTCAGATAAACAGAAATATAACAACAATGTTGTTCAGCTTGCCTTTCAACTGGGGATTTGGTGTTCATCCACTAAGGAGGGAAACCATTCACCATTTGTTTCTCTGGGACTGTTACTTCACTTAGCATAATGGCTTTGAGTTCCGTCCATTTACCTGCAAAATTCATGATGCCATCTTTCTTTACTATTGAATAGTACTCCATTGTGTAGATGTACCGCATTTTTGTCATCAACTCGTCTGTTGAGGGGCATTTGCTTTGGTTCCAACTCTTTGTTGTTGTGAAGAGAGCTTCGATAAACATGGATGTGCATGTATCTTTGTGGTAGGATAAGTCCTTTGGGTATATACCCAGGAATGGTATGACTAGGTAAGGTGGTAGGCTCATTTTGAGTCTTTTTAAGGGTTCTCCACACTGCTTTCCATAATGGTTGTACAAGTTTACATTCCCACCAGCAGTGGATGAGTGTTCCCCTTTCCCTGCAACCTTTCCAGCATTTAGTGTCTTTTGATTTCTTGATCTTAGCCACTCTTATTGGAGTAGGATGATATCTGATAGTGGTTTTAATTTGCATTTTCTTAATTATTAATGATGTTGAACACTTTTTAAAATGTTTCTCAGCCATCTTTAATTCCTCACTGGTGAAGTCTCTGTTTAGCTCTTTAGTCCATCTTTTGAGTGAGTCCATTGTTTTCTTCTTTGTTTTTTGAGTAATCTATATATTCTGTATGTTAATGCTCTGTCTGATATATATCACTGCTGAAGAGTTCCTCCTACTCCGTGGGTTTTCTCTTCACTTCCTTGATTATTTCTTTCACTGTACAGAAGCTTTTGAGTTTGATGAGGTCCCATTTGTCAACTGTTGACCTTATTTCCTGTGTACCTGCTATCTGATTTAGAAAGTCTTTTCCTATGTCTGTCTTCTAGGTTGCTGCCAACTTTTTCTTCCATCACCTTCAGGGTTTCAGGTTTCACATTGGGATCTTTGATCCACTTGGAGTTGATTTTTGTACAGGATGAGAGGTAGGGTTTTAATTTTGTTCTTCTACCAATAGTGGTCCAGTTTCACCATCACCATTTGCTAAAGATGCTATACTTCCTCCATTGAAGGTTTTTTCCACCACCGCCCCCCCTTTGTCAAATATGAGGTGGCTGAAATTGTATGAGCTCAAGTTTGGATCTTGGGTCATCTTTAAATTTAGAGATAAATCATATTTCTTCATGTTCTTTGACCCTTTAAAATGTGTTGCTGAATTTAGTTTGTTATTATTTATTGGCAATTTTTACATTCAATTTCCTCTAGAATTTTTCATGTTTGTTCACCTAGAATGTATATGGCTATTTTTCTTTTCTTGCTTTATCTTTATTAAGCTTTTATTTGGGGGTTATAATGGCCTCATCAAATGAGATGTAAAAATTTTTTCTTCAATTTTTTGAAAAGTTTGAGAAAGACTGAAACTAGTTCTTAACTGTTTAGTAGAAATAATCAGGAAACCTCACAGATCCTGATGGGACATTTTTTGTCTGATGAAATTTCCTTGTATCTGGCTCATTCATGTTGTCTGTTTCTTCATGCTTCAGTCTTGGTAAGTTAGATGCTTCTAAGAGTTCTTCGTTTTCTTTTTGTTCCCCCCATCTCTCTCTCTCTTTTTATTTAATGGTATTTGATTGTTCAAAATAGTTTCTTATGGTACTTTGTATGTTGATATTTAAATTGATAATGTCTCCTTTTTACTTCAGATTTTGAATCTTCTTTCTCTTCCTTCCTTAGTTATTCTAAATAATGTTTCTCTTTTGAAAATCATACTTTGTGTACAGCAATGCAATTTATTATATAAATAACACTGTAATAGAATTGCTTGATCCAGTTTTAAAAAGAAGAAGGAAAGGGGAAATTTCAGGTTATAAGACTAATTTAACAAAAATAATCACTTATTCTTAAATGGGTTAATGAGAAAATGTATTCAGTAGTTAGTCTAATTCCTGTAACACTAATGCTCAATGTAATAAAAAAGGAAGTTCAATTTCTTTTTAACTTTTTCAAATTGTATGTATCATATATATATATATTTTTTTTTTTTTTTTTTTGAGACACGGTCTTCCTATAGCCCCAGCTGGCCTAAAACTCACTCTGTAGACCAGGCTGGCAGAGATCTGCCTATCTCTGCCTCCCAAGTCCTAGGATTAAAGACTGTTCTTAGCTGCCATGTAGGTGCTGGGAATAGAACCCGGGTCCTCTGCAAGAGCAGTCAACACTCTTAACCACTGAGCCATCTCTCCATCCCCGTATGTATCTCTTTTAAAAATCCTTATAATTCCTCTTCAAGTCTGCAGGTCACTTTTCTACCAAGGTCACTTGTGGGAATAGAACTTTGTGTGTGGCTCGAAGCAAGAAATTGTAAGACCTGTCCCAGGAGATTTCCAGTTATCTGATATCTCTGTGGGCTTCCAGAGTTATCTGTAGCCGGAAGATTCAGGATATTACAATGATTCTTGCTTTGCCCTATCTCTGCAAACTTCCAGGCCCCTTCCCTTGAGGCATTTAGCAGAATGTCACACCTCTAGTTACCTGTTGCACAAACCGGAGTTCTGCAGTCCCTGATTAGAACTAAGTTGACTCACCCCTCCCTTCCGCCTGCTCCCCACTTCCTTGCCCAAAGCACAGTATTCATGTAAATATAGACCTCACTGACAGTAGATAAACGGAGTTTCTATCCTCCCCAGCTCTCCACGCATGTGTGTGAGTCTGCTTATTTTTCATACGGGTGATAACCGGCGGTTTCCCCTGCCCCCTTCTTGCTGGAGCAGAGCCCAGAGACTGCCAGCCTGCAGGCAGGAGGCAAGTCCTGGAGCTAAGCCAAGAAGGGAAGGACAGCGTGTGAAAGGCAGTCACGTGTGACTCAAAGACACTGACCCGACAGTCACTGTTTTTTCTTACACTAATATTGGAAAGGCATTTTTTTTTTCCCTTTTTAATCCCTTGAAATGTAACTTTAGGTTGTTATCTGAATTTTGTGCTGTGTGTGTGTGTGTGTGTGTGTGTGTGTGTGTGTGTGTGTGGTGTGGTGTGTGTGTGTGTCTGCTAGGAAAGTCTATGGCCTTCTGCCTAGTTGGTAGGCAAGAGCTCTACAAAGGAGCTATACCTCCAACCTAGATTATTTCCATGTAGTCATGTTCTGGAAACTTCTCTCTTAGAACTGCTTTAGATACATCCCAAGAGTTTTGGTATGGTGTGTTCCCATTTTCATTCATCTCAACATAGTTTCAATTTCATTTTTAAATTTTATTTATTTTTTATGTGTATGAGTGTACTGTCTGCATGTAGGTTTGTGCACTCCTACCATGCAATGCTGCAAAAGAGGGCTTCAGAATCCCCTAGAACTGGAGTTAAAGATGGTTCTTAGCTGTGCCATGTCGGTGCTGAGGATCAAACCCAGGTCCTCTGCAAGAGCAGTAGGCGTTCTTAACTGCTAGGCCATCTCCCCAGCCCCCAATTTCATTTTTGATTGTTTCCTTGATCCATTTACTTGCAAGTTCACTGCTTAATCTGCACATGTAGATGAATTTTTCATTTTTTCTGATTTGAATAAATTCAATTCATTTAAGGGGATAAAAAATTGATGAGAGTTTGAAATTCTTCATTTTTTTTTATTAATTTTATTTATTTCTGTATGTGTATGAATGTACTGTCCGCATGCAAGTCTGTGTACCTGTGTCGTGAAACGCCGCAGACGTCAGAAGAGGGTGCCGGATTCCCCTGGAACTGGAGCTCTCCTGGAATTGGAGCTTCAGACGGTTCTCGGCCGCCATGTGGGTGCTGGGGATTGAACCCAGGTCCTCTGCAAGAGCAGTCAGCGCTCCCAACCGCTAAGCCATTTCTCCAGCCCCTGAAATTCTTCATTTTAATTGACTGTTGCCCAGCATATGACCCGCCCTGAAGAACCTTACATGTGCATAAAAGAACTTGTGTTGTTTCTGATGGACAGAATACACTGATGGTATGTTACATCCATTTGTTCCAAGTACATGTCAAGTCCAATCTTTCCTTATTGATTTTCTGCCTGGTTGATCTATCTCCTGTGGAAACTAGGGTGCTGAAATCTATTACTGTCATGTGATGAATCTGAGATCATTCATGTTTGTTGTATGTATTAGGTGTTAATATCTTGGCTGCATACTTAGAGTTTCTATGCCTGGCAGATAAATTTAATCCATTTTCGTTATAGATTACCATTTTTTGTCACCACACACAAATTTGAATCAGATTCCGTTTGTCTAATTAAAGCATACGTGTGCCTTCTTTTATTATTTTTGTTTTTTACGTAATTACGTTGGGGGATGCTCCACAGCATGAGTTCAGATGTCAGAGGAAAGTTTATTTCCTGGGGCTGGACAAGAATGAAGAGCACTGGCTGGCTGCCCTTGTGGGAGACCCGAGTTCAGTTTGCAGCACCCATATGGCAGCTACCAACTGTCCCAAAACTCCAGTTCCAGGGGATCCAACACCCTCTTGTGACCTCAACAGGCATTGCATGACATAAGTGCCCTTACACACATGCACGCAATATAGTCATACATAAAATTAAAATAATAAATAAAATATTTTTAAAGTTTCTTTCCTTCTACCATGCAGGTCCAAGACATCAAACTCAGTTTGACAGTAAGTGACTTCACCAAACGGAGCCTGGCTAGACAGATATTCCAGCTTTTTTTCCTCATTTTTCCTTAGCATATATTTTTTTCTGTTCTGTCACCCTTACTTTCAGTATATGTGAATCTTTAAAGCTAAAGTCTGTGTCACGAGCAGGCTGTAGTTGGATCTTAGTTTTGAAACCATTTAGCCACTTTATGTCTTTGGGTTGGATAGTTTAATCCATTCATGTTCAAGGTAGTTAACATTAATAGACAGGGACTTTGTCCTCCCATTTTCACATTGTTTTCTATTATTATTTCAAGTTTTTCATTTTTCTTTTCTTCCTCTTTTTTTTTTTTTTTTTTTTTTTTGAGACAGGGTCTCCCTGTATCTTTTCTTCCTCTTTTATTGTGTGTATGTGTAATTTCATAGTTTTCTTATTGAATCCTTGATAAATTATTGTAGCTATAGCTACTTCAATATTTTTGTCTTTTGCCATTTATACTAAAGATATATGTGGTTTTATAGGAACATTACTGTATTTGAGTATTTCAAATTTGATTATGTACTTACCTTTTCTGGTAACTATTATGTACTCCTGTTTTTTAAGTTGTTGGTGTCCTTTCATTTAAATTTGAAGAACTCCTTTAAGCATTTCATGTAAGGTATTTATAATAGCAATGAGCTTTTTGCTTGTCTAGAAAAAAGCATCTTCAGTTTTCCTTCATTATTGAAGAAGCCTCAGTTGCTTTCAAAGCTCTCTGGTATGTGTGTATATTATATGTGTGTATATTATATGTGTGTATATGTGTGTATGTTATACTTCATTATAGTCATGCTTGAGTTGAACCTAATCTTGCATCAAATTCCCACCAAATGCTCAGTTAATAATAATTTCTTTAGATAAGCTACTCTCTCTCTCCTTTCTCCTCTCCTCTCCTCTTCTCTTTCTTCCCCTGAATCCTATAGTGAAACTTTCCCTCCTTGATGGTGCATACTAAAGGTCATCTTCATTCTTTTCTATTTTTTTCCTTTGTTTCCCAGACTGGAAAAGTTTTGACTTGAAAGGTCTCAGGTTGTGTTCAAGGGGGACACTGAAGTAGCTTGTCTTTTGAGCTAAAAGATTAGACAGACAGACAGCAGCATGGCAAGGACTTTTGAAGAGAGTTGAGGCCCATGTGGCAGTGAGCAGAATGGGTCTGTTTCTTCAGAGGAAAGGAAAGGCTTCACTCTGGTCTGGTCATTGATGAGTAGTCCACAGCCCTGCCCTCCATAGCTCCTTGGAAGCATGGCAGAGGGAGGGAAAACTTGCATTGCCAGGAAGGAGAGAAGGAATTTGGCTCAGGTGTAACCTAGAGGGTCTAGGGAGTGGGGAGGAGAGTCACATTTAGTGAAGGAGTGCTTAATATAGGGTGTGCACCATCTTAGCCCTGTGACGTCTTGCAGAGTGGTAAATATGAGAATCAAGGCACCAGTTACTCTCCTGGAAGGTAGGAATCTGGGGAATCTGTTAGAGGATTACAGAATCACAAACAGACTCTTAGAAGGGAACTTGTTATTTCATCACAGCATCTGTGAGAGAGAGGCTGCTGTGGTCTTGCTGGATTAGCCTCAGCCCCAAACCTAACAGCAATTTTCATATAACCTCTCCTTGAGCACATTGATTCTTTTTTTTACTTGATCAGTTCTTCTGTTTACTCTCTATATAACATTTTGTCATCACATTCTTTCAAATCCAGAATTTCATTTTCTTTTTTTTTCTTTTTTTATTGATATCTATATATATAATTATATATATATTAATATATAATGATTATGTTTAACATCAATCTAGACCTGTGTCCCCCCCTCTCCGAGCCCCCTCCACCAAAGCTCATGCATTCTGCCAAACATGTTTTTCATCTTTTTCTCAGTCTCTCTCAAAATTCTCGATATAGAAGTTCACTGTTTCAAGCAGAAGTTCACCATTTCACTCAGTTCATTGACACAGTCTTTTCTGTTGTTGTTGTTGTTGTTGTTGTTATCATCATTGTTGTTGTTCTTTCCAATATGGGCCACTCTCAACTGCTTGGACTAAAGCTCAAGGAGCCCTGCACAAGAAATACTTAGTACTACATAATTGGCGCTAGCATCGGCAGATGAGGGAAACCATTTGTCGTTTGTTTTCTGGGACTGTGTTACTTCACTTAACATAATCTTCAACTTCCATCCATTTACCTACAAAGTTCATGATGTCATCTTTCTTTCTGCTGATGAATAGAACTCCTTGTGTAGATGTACCACATTTTTCTATTCACTCCAGTTGAGGGGCACTTGAGTTGGTTCCAGCTCTTGCTATTGTAAGAGAGCTGCTAAACACACTATGTGCATGTATCTCTGAGGTAAGATAAGTCTTGTGGGTATACCCCGAGGTGATATGGCTGGGTCAGTGGCAAGTTCATTCAACATCGTTCCAAGGTTCTCCACACTGCGTTCCATAGTGGCTGTACAAGTGTACATTCCACCCGCAGTGGATGAGTGTTCCCCTTTCCCCACACCACCTCTGGCACTTGGTATCATTGTTTTCTTGATCATAACCATCTTATTGGAAGTGATATCTTAAAGTGGTTTGACTTGCATTTCCTTAATGATTAATGTTGTTGAACACATTTCTAAATGTTTCTCAGCCATCTCTAATTCCTCACTTGTGAAGTCTCTGTTCAGCTCTTTGCTCCATCTATTGAGTGGGTCATTTGTTTTCTTTCTTCTTTGTTTTTTGATAGTTTATATAATGCTTTGTCCGATGTTTCTGTGGTGCAGATTTCCTCCACATGTGGGATTTCTCTTCACTTCCTTGATTGTTTCTTTTGATCTACAGAGCTTTTGAGTTTAATGAGGTCCCATTGTCAGTTGTCGGCCTTAATTCTTGCTGCAGCTGCTGCCTGTTAGGAAGTCTTTTCCTAGCCTTGTCTTGTAGTTGCTGCCAACTTTCTTTCTATTGCCTTCAGAGTTGGGGTTTCACTTTGAGGTCTTTATCCATCTGTAGTTGACTTTGTACAGCAGGCAAGAGGTAGGGGTTTAATTTATTCTTCTCAAGTGGTGATCTAGTTTTGCCACAACACCACTTGCTGAAGTGCTGTCTTTTCTCCATTGTGGTTCTTGACCCCCTTTTCAAATATGAGATGCTGAAATTGTATGTGCTTAAGTTTGGATCTTCAGTTTTGTCCATTGGTCAACAGGTCTGCTTTTGTGCCAGTTACCGGCTGTTTTATGACTATAGTCCCTGTCGTAGTTTAATGTTTTAATTATTTCTTAGAGATCCTCCCTGTATGCTCTTTCACTCAGGGTTGTTTGGCTACGTTGGGATCTTTTGTTTTTTCCATACATAATTTAAGGACTTTTTTCACCGTGTGAGAAACTCTTGGGGATTTTAATTGGGATTGCATTAAATCTCTACAGAGAGTTGGGTAAATGGAGATTTAAACATATTAGTTTTTCCCCAATCCATGAGCATGGGAGGTTTTTCACCTTGTTATCTTCTTAACATTTCTTCTTAAGGTTTAAATTTTTGTTGTAGAGATCTTTGGCTGCTTGGTTACGATTGTTCTTCATCAGGTATTTTATTGTTTTGAGGCTATTGTGAGTGGGAAGGTTCCTTGAATTCCTTCCTCAGTTTTGTTGTTGTGGTGTAAAGAAAGCGTCCACTGATTTTTTGTTAGGTTAACTTTTGTATTCCTGCACACTCTACTGAGTGCTGTTAATCATTCTAGGAGTTTTCTGGTGGAGTTTTTAGCTTAAGTAACAATCATATCATCAGCAAAAAGGATAGATTTACTTCCTCTTTTCCAATTACTACTCCTTTAATTTCCTTTATTGCCTTATTGCCCCAGCAAGTGTTTCAAGCACTAATTGAAGAGGAGTGGTGACAGGGGGCAGCCTTGTCCAGTTCCTACCTTAAGGGGAATGATTCTGTCTCTTCTCCATTTAGGTGATATATGCTGTAGGTTTCCTGTATATGGCTTTGATTACTTAGGAATGATCCCTTCCAATCCAATTCCCCTAGGACTTTAAGGATGAAGGGATGCTGGATTTTATCAAAGGCTTTTTCTGTATCAATTGAGATGATGGTGTGTTTTTTGTCTTTCAGTCCATTTTATGGCTTGATGATATTTTATTGATTTCTTATGTTGAAACCATCCCTGTGTTCTTTATGAATCCAACTTGTTCTGATGGATGATCTTCCTGATGTGGGTCTGTATGTGCGATTTTCAGTATCCTGTTTAGAATTTTGGCATCTGTTTTATTAGGGAGATGGGTCTATAGTCTCCTTTTTGGTTGTATCTTTGCCTGGTTTTGGTATAATAGAGGGTGCTGGCTTCACAGAAGGAATTTGGGAGAAGCCCTCTGTATCCTTCTAAAACAGTTTCAGTAATATGGTTGTAGTCTCTTTGAAATGTTTTATAGAATTCTGCCATGAAACCATCTGGGCCTGGGCTTTTTTTAGTTGGGAGGTTTCTTTATTACATCTTCAATTTCTCATGTATTATGGGTCTGTTTAAGCTGTCGATCTTTTCTTGGTGAGCTTTGGGGGATTCCCAGGATTTAGATATTCATCCATTTCTTCTAGTTTTCCAACTTGGTGAGAGTATAGGTTTTGAAGTATTCCCATAAGATTTCTGGATCTTTTCATTGTCTGTTTGTGATATTTCCCTTCTCTCACAGATTGTATTGATTGGAGTTGTTCTTTCTTTTGGTTAACTGGCTAGAGGTCTCTATCTTGTTTATTCTTTCAAAGAACCAACTTTGGCTTCATTGATTTTTTTGTATTGTTTTCTTTGTTTTTCATTGATTTCTCCTCTGACTTTTGTTATTTCTTTTGTCTGTTGATTTAGGTCATCTGTTGTTGCCTCTCAAGTGCTTTTAGCTGCAGTGTTAGATTGTTCACTTGTGCTCTTTCTGTTTTTCTAATAGCACCAGGGCTATAAACTTCCTCCTCTTAGATCCTTCTTTTAAGGTATTCTCCATGGGTTTTTTGTGTTGATTCATTGTCTTGTTCATTTTCAGGAATGTTTTATTCTTTCTTTATCTCTTCTTGACCCAAATTATTATTCAAGTGTGTTGTTTATCTCCATGTAGTTCTTTAGTAGTAGGGCTTATCCTGGTTGTTGGTATTGAGCTTTATTGCATGTGGTCTGATAGAATGCATGAAAATTTCAATCTTTTTGTATTTGTGGAGGGTTCTTTCTGTCCCCCAGTATGTGTGGTCGATTTTGGAGAATGTTACATAGGGTGCTGAGTTAGAAAGTGTATTCTCTGTATTAGGGTGGAATTCGAGTAGATGTCTGTAGGTCCATTTGGTGTATATATATCGTTCAGTTCAGATGTCTCTCTGTTTATTCTTTGCCTGTTGCGTCTGTCCAAGGGCTCAGTGGTATACTGAAGATCCCACTACTGAGTGTACTGGGGTTGTCTGTTGACTTGTGGTCCTTGAGAATTGTCATTATAAAATTTGGTGCACCAGAGTTTGAGCATATATATATTCATAATTGTGAAATCTTCTGGTGACATGTTCCTTTGATAAAATTAATGGCCTTCTTTGGATAATGAGTCTCTATCTGCTTCACACCCTTGTGATCTAAAAATGATGGCCTTCGCCCGATTATTTTACTTTGAGTCTATTTGTCTGATATAAATCACACCTGCTTTCTTTTGTGGTACCATGTTTGAATATTTTTCCATCCTGTTCACGTTAGGTAGTTGCTGTTGAAGGTAAGATGTGTTTCATTTAGATAGCATATGCCATGGGTTCTGTTTCCTAATCCAACTCCCAGTCTATCTTTGACTAGGGATTTAGTCTTAATATTTAATGTTATGACTGACTAGGTTTGTTTGTTCCTTTTGCCTTATATCCATGTTCGTTTGTTTAGGTTTTACTTCTGCGTTAAGCTTTTTATTGATTTCTCTTTCTATGTGCCTGGGGATGGTTGTCACTTTCTTTGTCCTTTGAATTGCTTTCACTATTCTCTGAAGGGTTGGGTTTCCAGAATAGTATTCTTTCATTTGTTTTTCTTTCCATCATGGAATGTTTTTTCTTCTCCTCTCACACTATACTACAAACGACATTTTTGCTGGGTATGTTAACCTGTGTTGGCATTTATTGTCCTTTAAACACTGGGAATGCTTGCTCCATGTTCTTCTTGCTTCATAGTTTGCACTGAGAAAGCTCAGTTGTAATTCTGCTAGGTTTCTCCTTATTAGGTCACTTGTTGTTTTTCTTTGTGGCTTTAAGGATTTTTTTTCTTGTGTTTTGGGTTGTCTAGCATTTTGACTATGATGTGGTGTGGAGTATTTCTTTTCTGATCTTGTCTGTTTAGAGTTCTTTTTTTTTTTTTTTTTTTTTTTTTTTTTTTTTTTTTTTGAGGTCAAAACAAGTGGAAATGAAAACATTTATTCTGTTGAAAATATGATCAATACCACTCTCTTGGGATTTTCTCCTTCCTCTATTCCTATGATGCGGACGTTTGACCTTTTCATAATGTCCCACATATCCTGGTTGTTCCCACTTTGTGTATTTTTAAAATTTTCATAATCTTTACTTGAGGTTTTTAGTCGTTCTGTGTTATCTTCCAGGTCTGATATTCTTTGTTCTGCTTCCTCCATTCTGCTTCTGAGGCTTTTTCCATTCCTTTCCTCCTGATTGGGTGAGTGTTTGATTTCCTTTTTCATTTCCTTTCTGATTTTTTTTAATATGTCCACTTCCTTTTGGAGCTTCTCAATCTCTTCCTGTAGCTCTTTGCTTTGCTGGTTGGCTTCCTTATCTTTTTCAACATTGGATCTTTTCAGTGTTTCCACTTTCTTCTGGAGTTTGTCATTCTCTCTCTATAGGTCCTTCTTGAGTTCTTCATTCTCTTTTCTTAATTCTTTGATTTGGTCTTTATAATCTTGTACGTCTTTAAGTATGTTCACAATTGTGCTTCTAATATCTGTTTCCTGGGCCATCCCCAAGGGGGTCCCACTGTAGGAATCTTCCATAGGTTTGACAGAGCTTTGTGTGGGATTATCCTGCACCTTTCCCATGGTGTCTCTTCTTCGTGTCCCTGGCATATGGGCTTCTCCTTGCCTGTGTTCCAATGTGAATCCCAAATGCCTCTTCACTGTGTTGAAGGCTTGCATGGCTTGCCTCCTTCAAATGCCTTCGTTGTTGTTTGATTGATTTGTTTTTCTCCTTTACGCCTTACTTATGGAGTGTTGACTTCTCTAAGCTCTAGGCTTTCTATTGGAAGTCCAACTCACTCTTCCCTTTCTGTTCTGAAGATTCTCCAAAGAATTGACTTGGACACTCCTTCCTTTGGTAATCCCAGTTGGGGGGGTGCTCTTGAGCCCTCACCCTGGTACTTGTGCTTCAGTTGGTAAAGACCTATGTGTGTGTGTGCGTGTGTGTGTGCGTGCGTGCACACGCAAGGTTTTATGTTGCCCAACTTGCATATTGGGACTGAATGCAGGTCCTCTGGAACAGCAGCAAGTGTTCATGACCACCAAGCCAGCTCTCCAGACCCTAGGTCCAGAATTTCACATATTTAAATCTATATGTTGAATTTTCATTTTTTAATCAATGGTTTTCCTGATTTTTCTCAACTTGTTTATTTTTTTGTTATAGTTCACTGAAATTACTTAAAAGTTTTTATTCATTCAATGGAAAATTTCACAGATATTCATGCATTTGATTATAATCATTGGATTATAATCTACCGGTTGTTTTCTACAGACTTTTCCTATAGGTAGATCTAGGAGGGATTTGAAGTTTTTGCACTGGCAAGAGTATGGCAGTGCAGTTGCCATGTAGCTCTGTCGTCTGAGTTCAGCAAAATGGTCATAGGGGTCCTCTCTGGCCAATACTTGGGTTTCCAACGATGGCCAGGGCTAGTGTTGTGCCCAATGGCAAAGACTGCTGCAGTCCTCCTGGTTTCCTTTGCTTCCTACAGGGAAGCCATGGCTTAATGCATATCTTCTGGTTATAACTTGAAAGAACAAATAAGATTCATGGAAAGGAACTTACAGAAGGGGCCCTGAGTGGGGAGAGTAAGCTTCAAGTCCAAAGAGGAACTTCACTGAATGTATAATAGGACAAGATGCCTGAAAGAAAGAGCCTTCAGGTCTAAAAATCAGAGGGATTTTCAGTCTTTTAGAAGTTTTCAGTGGGTTGGAAGTGTAATCCTATGTGACTTAGCCTAGTCAAGCTGATGACAAGAAGCACCAGGTAGGTACTGACTAGGCAGGACCATGACTGCATTTCACTGCATGGGAAGAGGAGTCCAAGCCACAGTACAGCATACTTTCTTATCAACTCTGTTCCAGAGACAGCTACAGAGGGAAAAGGGCTAGGCTTTCTCCCCAATCTTCAAGACTTAAATATCTCAGTTCTCTGTCCTAAGGGGCAGACTACATGAAGATATATTTGCCTTGATTTCTAGGAGAGAAAGAGAGAGGAGAGAGGAGAGAGAGAGAGAGAGAGAGAGAGAGAGAGAGAGAGAGAGAGAGACTGTGATCTAACAGTGCCAGGTTCAGTTTATGGTATACTTGTAGTGGCAATAGCACTAGAGTCTGATGTGCAGTAGCACGAACCTGGTTCTGGTGGATAGCTATATGTAGAGGAATGACAGCTCTGGCATCCAGGCTGGTGCCTGATATGTAGCCACCCTTACTGTATTGGTCATTGTGTAAGGTATAGATACTTTCAGAACAGCTTACAAGTGAAGATTGGGACAAAACCATCCACAGAACTACAGAACTTCAGAGTCTGGACCATAGGATGGAACACAATGTTTAGAGCACAGGTATGTACAAGGATGGCAGATGTGCAGCACAGGGTTCCAAGTAGCCTGTAGTAGTAATAGCTTCAGGTTCAAGCCATTTATCCATATGGAATTTCCATGGATACAGCACCTGGAGTTCACATATGCATGGGGCAGTGTATTAGTCACTTTTCTGTTGCTGTGATAAAACACGATGACCAAGTAACTTATCAAAGGAAGAGTTTATTTGAGCTTACAATTGATGGTTCTAGGTAATTAGAGTCCACTGTGGTGGGAGGCATGGCAGCTGGAGCTGGAACAGCAAGCCAAGGGTCACATCTCGCAATGAGCACAGGAAGCAGAGAGAGCAGCTGGAGACCACAAGGCTTGTTAAACTCACTAAGCCTGCCCCCAATAACGTACTTCCTCTAGCATGGCCACACCTTCTAAGACCTCCAAGAACAGTGCCACCAACTGGAGACAAATGTCTGAATACTTAAAGCCTATGGGAGACACTCATTCAAACCACCACCATTCTACTCCCTGACCTCCCATAGGCTCCTGACCATATTAAAATGCAAAATGCATTAGTTCCAACCTTAAAGTCCCCATGTCCTTTAACCAGTTTTAATACATCAAAAGTCCTCAGCCAAAGTCTCTTCTGAGACTCAGGGGTAATCTCTGAACTGGAAGCTCTAATATATACTAGAAATATACAGTAATTAACTAATCCCATGACAGTGGACACTAAAGTATACCATTCCCATTCCAGAAAGGAGGAATTAGAGGCTATAGTGAGGAAATTACTGGACCAAAACAGACCGAATACCAGCAGGGCAAAACCACCAATCCATTAGCTCCATGTGCGTCATTCTGGGACTGACTTCCAAAGGGCTTAGAGATGAGCTCAGCCCTTCCGAGCTTTGCTTGAGACATACACTCTCTTCCTTAGGCTTGGTACCATCCTGTATCAGCTCTCTTTGCAATATCTCACAGCTCTAGGTCTCTCGAATGTCTTTCTTGGGGTTCTCCGCTGCCAACCAGCGCTTCACATTCACAGCTTCATGAAATGGCCTATCAGGCCTTCTTTATGCAGTGAGATGCCCCTGCTGGTCACTCTGCCTGGAATCTGTTGAGCTCTCTGAAACCCATGGAGGAAGAACGATGACCCCTTCAACTCTTGCAAACTTCATGCCTCTAAAGCCAGAACCATGTTAATGAAATTGCCGAATCTGCGCTGCTAGTTCGGGAGGAATCCTTCTCTACTTTAACCACATTTTGCAATTTTTCTCTGCCCTGGACTTGTTTGGAGGATTATCTGGGTGGGGGTCTTGCCCTTAAGGTATTGATTCTGTTGTTTACTTGTAAATTCGAGGCCTCTCCTAATCATCTTTAATCTCACCTTTCCATTGTTTACTTGTTAAATATCTAGCCTCTCCTTAATCACTTTTTAGTCTCCTTATTAAAGAGGGAGCCTCTTCTTCAATGCTTGGCAACACCTTTAATTTCTTCCTAGTGACTTTTCATCCAATCTTACATTCTTGCATTTCCTTCTGCCCATTTGCTCTTTTTCACATGTACATCTGTAAATATTCACCCATTAAAAGGCCAGCCTCCACCCCATTTCTACATTAGGCTGTCTTAAAATATCCTTGCCAAAGCATTTAGTGCATTGCTTTTCAACTTAGCAATCAGGCAACATTGGGCTGTGGGCAAACTGCCTGCCAGCACTCTTTATCAAAATATCCCAAGTTGCTGCCCAAGCCTTTATTTTTTCTGGAACTACATTTTTGCAGCAATCTTTCTTCCAGGCTTCTACCTTTAAGCTCTGCTTACAGTAGTCAACAGCTTTTCTAGCCCAAAGTTCCAAAGTCTTCCACATTTCTCCAAACATCCACATGGTCAGGTTCTTCACAGCCAACAGCCCACTCTCTGGTACCAAATAACTGTATTAGTCACTTTTCTGTTGCTGTGATAAAACACCATGACCAAGTAACTTATCAAAGGAAGAGTTTATTTGAGCTTACGATTGACGGTTCCAGGGAATTAGAGTCCATTGTGGCGGGAGGCATGGTGGCTGGAGCTGGAGCAGCAAGCCAAGGGTCACATTTCGCAATGAGCACAGGAAGCAGAGAGAGCAACTAGAGACAGCAAGGCTTGATAAACTCACTAAGCCTGCCCCCAATAACGTACTTCCTCTAGCATGGCCACACCTTCTAAGACCTCCAAGAACAGTGCCACCAACTGGAGACAAATGTCTGAATACTTAAAGCCTATGGGGGACACTCATTCAAACCACCACAGGCAGTATAGGTGCTGTGCTCTCTGGGAAGGGGTGGTGCTGGCTCACTCCCACCCATGCCATGTTGGCAGAGGGTCCTGTCTGAGAGTGGCCCAGTATGGACATGGGTTTAGTCACCCATATCACCATGTAAGTGAAAGTTTCCCTCATTCACTCTGTAAGCAAGCCTGGGTAAACTCGCTAATCTCAAAACTAAGATTGGAAAGTCTGTTCCTTGATTCACCTTGAAAAACCATGGGAGGTGGGATACCACATGTGTGGTATCTCCTGGGAGGAATCTGCAAAATATCTGTATATGGTGTGCATGTTTGTGGTATACACATATGAGTGTGTGAGCAGAGTATCAAGTGTCTTCCTTTATTACTGTCTACACTTTTACTTGGAAACAGGGTCTCTCATTGGGCTAACTGGTCAACCAACTCTCAGGATCAGCCTGTCTCTGTCCTTCAATGCTGGGGTTACAAGCATTAGCAGTCATTCCTGGAATTTGTCAAGGATGTTGGAGATTCAAACTCAGGTCTTCCAACCCATTGCTGCCCATGGAGCAATATCCTTTGTTTGCAATTTTCTCTCTTTGCATACTTAAACACCTGGCTCGTGTGTGTGTGTGTGTGTGTGTGTGTGTGTGTGGAGGGGTGCAGCTCGTGAGTATGTGGTGGGATTATAACTTCACAAACAAATCTATAGGGACCGGAGATGGCTCAGCCATTAAGAGCAGTGGCTGTTCTTTAAGAGGACCCAGATTTGGTACACAGCATTCACATGGCAGGTAACTCCAATTCTCTCTTCTGACCCCCATGGGTACTGCATGGCACAAATGAACTTACATACATGCAGGCAATACACTCATACATATAAACTAAAATAAATATAAAAAATTGTATATAAAGCTACAAATGGATAAATGGATAACTAGACAGATAAAATTTGGAACAAATAAATAATAGAGCAAGATATGAAAAATAGTAATAGCTTTCAGTTTTGTCTGCTGAGACACCCTGAGAACAGTAACAGGATACATCACACATAGCACTTAGCTCTTGGCTAAGAGAGGTGAGAGGTGAAAAATCTCTTTCAGTTTATGGCATACCTTTATACTGTGTATCATCTAAACACCATCTAAATCACCATAGGGTGTCTTTCTGACAACAAAATTAACAGAGGGTGGACAGTGATATATGTTTTATTCAAGGCAGGAAAAATCCATCCTAAGCTATTTACTAGAAATCTGTGACACTGGACTAAATGCAAGTACTCAATGACTATAAAAGCATTTTAAAGGCAATGCATCTACAATACCAACAGACAAAATAACTTAAAGTACAATTGAAGCCTAAAAAAGTCTCAAAGATAGCATTTGAATTCTCAAAGGCATAGCAGTCAGAAAGTGTACTTTTAAAAGCTAAGGAAAGAAATGTGTACAATGGAAGATAAAATCTCCAACTAAACCAGAGCCTTGTACAACACAGGAAGAGTATAAAATTGATATGTCAAAGAGTCTGAGAAATGAAATATGGAAACCATCAAAACCAATGGAAGGAAAAATGCATGAGAAGATAAGAAAATTCTATGTGAGAACTGTGGAAAGATTCATTGAAAATGTCAAAGACTTCAAATTGGCCTTAGGAGAGTACGTGCTATTCCTCTGAGGAAAAGAAGCCTATGTCATGTCAGGAGAAAATTGAGGATTTGTAGATGTCCATGTGCTTTGTAGAATGCCATTTAAATAGATAGCCTTTCCTTCTTTGATGTTTATTTGCAGCCTAGCTAATTTAGATTGAAAGGCTACTCCACTAGCTCTGAAACATACTAGTGCCCAAAGATTCACATACACTTAACCCCAAGGCAGCAGGATGTGTTCCGATTCATTGATTTTTACCTCCCCAACAGTTATTATAATATTTCATTGATCATAGGTGCTTGATAAATTTATGATAAATAAAACCAGAACTCCCAGAGCAAAGAGGTCTTTCCCACCATCTTAATAACCAAATATGCACTAGGAGGCTGGAGAGATGATTTAGCAGTTAAGAGCACTTGCTGTTCTTGGAGAGGACCTGAGTTCAGGTCCCAGAACCCACATGGTGGCTCACAACAACCTTAACTACAGTTCGTGGAAATTAAGTGCCCTTTTCTTCCCTCCTTGGGCACCAGACAAGCATGTAATGCGCACACACACACACACACACACACACACACACACACACACACACAAATATTTGCAGGAAAAGCATTGCTTTGAAAAAAAATAAAAAATAGGGAGATCTCCCAAGACCACCTGAAGTGCAGGAAAACGGCTGGAGCTAGAAGACATTGCTGAGTGCAGTATCACAGTCCCAGAAAAACAAACGACAAATGGTATCCCTCATCTGTGGATGCTAGTGCCAATTACCTAGTTGTGAGTATTTTTGTGCACGGCCCCTTGAGCTTTTGTCCAAGCCGTTGGGAGTGATGCATATTGGAAACACAACAACAACAACAATGACAAACAACAGAAGGACTGCATCAAAGAACTGACTGAAAACAGTGAACTTCTACTCGAAACAGTCATACTCCACATGGAAAAATCAAGGACTGAGAAAGAGATGAAAAGCATGTTTGGCAGAATACATGAGCTCTCTTGGGGTAGGGGGATAGGGTGGGGGACACAGTTCTAGATTTGATAATCTTGTACAAAATATATATTAAGAAAAGAAATAACATTATGTAACTGAAAAAAAATAAAAAATATTTTTTTAAAAATATATCTAAAATATACTCTAAAACAATCTACAAATTTTAGGCTGTGAGGCAGTAGAAAACAGCAGATTGTCCATACCCCTGAACTTTGAGAGAGCAATCTTTAATAATCTTTTTTTTAATTTTTTTAAATTTTATTTATTTCTGTATGTGTATGAACGTACTGTCTACATGCAGGTTTGTGCAGCCATGTTGTGCAATGCCGCGGAGGGCAGAAGAGAGTTTCGGATTCCCCTCGAACTGGAGTTCTCCTGGAATTGGAGTTTCAGACGGTTCTCGGCCGCCATGTGGGTACTGGGGATCGAACCCGGGTCTTCTGTAAGAGCGGTCGGTGCTCTTAACCGCTAGGCCATCTCTCCAGCCCCGAGAGAGCAATCTTTAAATGGCTTTCTCCAGCATGGACTTGTAAATACCTGTTGTGCTCAGTAAATTAATGGTTTATCATTGGGAAGTCAATGTAGAATAATAAAACTCTCCTGAAAGAAAAAATTAGGTAACTGACTGTTAGCTCTCATGACATCTCCAATAAGCCACTTTATCTTCTTGGCCTCTGATAACCTCCTTTCAAATATGAGACAGTTAAACTAGATCCAAGGATCCTCTCTATGTTTCCCTCTTTCTCTTTCATATTATGTCTGATGTGAATCCACAGAAAAGCTAAACATGGCCTATGACAGTCAAAGTGATTTTTTTTTAATTTTGTATTTATTTTTGTATGTGTATGAATGTACTGTCTGCATGTAGGTTTGTGCACCCGTGTCGCGCAATGCCGGGGAGGTCAGAAGAAGGCGTCGGATTCCCCTGGAACTGGAGTTAAAGATGGTTCTCAGCCACCATGTGGGTGCTGGGGATCGAACTCGGGTCCTCCACAAGAGTAGTCGGCGCTCTCAACCGCTAGGCCATCTCTTCAGCCCCCAAAGTGATTTTTTTTTAATTGTCTTACCTCTCTAGGAGTGATATATGAAAAACAAACACAACAAACTAGGGATAATGATTTCCCGGAAGAGCCTATCAGGGGTTTCCTAACTAGAGGCTCATGTAGGGAAAACACTAGCAGAGCCTTGTGAATTCAGTAGAGGCAGCATTGCTGGCTCTGCGTCAGTGACCGTGAAAAGACCTATTGGGAAATAATGGAGTTCAGATATGTGGAACAGCTCTCAGGCTAAGTTAACAGAAGAGCAGAATGACAATATGGCTGTTCTCTACAGACAGGGCTGCCAGACTAACAGGAGCTACAATGGGGGAAGATCCATTTGAAGTAGGGGTTAGTTTTCAGGTAGCATCCCTCAGGGAACAACCTGGAGGTCATGAGGTTCCTCTGACCCCACCCAAAGAGGGATCAACTCATGGCCCCAGCACAAGACACTAGGTGGGGCAGCAGTATGCAGGGGTGTGAGACTGGGGTCTGAGATTGGCTCTGAAATATATGCCTACAGCTATTTTCTCCTAAGTTAAATGACACTGAGAAGCCCAAAAAAACAAACAATGAAACCAGGATGGCATTAACTGAAAGGAGAAAAGGCAAAAAGATCCGATTATCTATGTCTTTTGTGTTACAATATATATCAATTCAACATAATATGCAGCATAGAAATCTAAAATTTTTCATGGGTTTCCACATTTCAGACTTCCTTTGATAAATTACAAATAGCTCCAAAGTGTAAGAATTACATGTCTAATTGACCTAACAGACATCTAACAAATATTCCACTCAAGCACCAAAGAATATACCTTCTTTTTAAAATTTTTTTATTATTATTTTATGTGTATGAGTGTACTGTCTGCATGTAGGTTGGTGCACCCTTGTCCTGCAATGCCATGGAGGTCAGAAGAGGGCATCAGATTCCCCTGGAACTGGAGTTAAAGATGGTTCTTAGCCACCATGTGGGTGCTGGGAATCGAACCCAGGTCCTCTGCAAGAGCAGCCGGTGCTCTTAACCTCTGAGCCATCTCTCCAGCCCCCAAATAATATACTTTCTATTCAGCACCCCATGGAACTGTAAGGGAGGCCCACATTGATCTCCACCCTGTTAGGCCCCAATGTTATTCTGTTGTTATGACTAACCCTAGGACCATGTATACTGAATAAGTTAGTTACCTCTATGAGAGAAAGTTTGGGAGCAATTCATCTGATGACCTTAAGAACACATTGTACCCTACTTGATCCACACTGCTTAAATGGCCAATATAATTATGTAGACCAGGGCACTCCTGTCTAAGTTAGACAGGAGGGACCAAGATTGGCCTCTCAAGTAACAAGAGAAATGGGGGAATGAAGGGCAATGAGTTAAAACCTATTTTGATGACCATACCAAAGCCTCCATCCTAGACAAAAGGGAGAACTGCCACCTACCATAAAAGTTCTGTAGGAAGACTGTGTAAGGATCAGGCTTTTGAGATAGCATGTTCCCACAAGCTGCAGGAAGACTGTGTAGGGATCAGGATAGACATGTTTTTTGAAATAATTGTTGCAGGTAGTCAATGCAAAGGCCAGATAAGTATGTTCTCACAACCCAACAATCCCAGGAACTATATGTCTTTGACAACCCAACAATCCTGAGAAATATACCATGAATCCTGTCCCCCTTCACCCCCCCCACCCTCAGGGCTCTTACAAGCCCACCAATCCTGTAAGGCCAAGGCTTGGAAACCCCCCTGCTTGTGATCTTTGCCTTTAAATTGAGTGCTTCTACAGAGCTTCAGGGCTCTTCCCAGTCCTGCTGTGCCAGATACGGGAACAGCCCTGGCTTAAGCTAGTTAATAAAAAGATTCTCTGCCCTTGCATCAGTGTCTGTCTCCTGGTGGTCTGTGAGGGTCTTCGTTCAGGGCATAACAGAACTTTCTGCAAAATCAGCCACATACTAGGGCACAGAACAAACCTCAACAAATACAAAAAATTAAAATAATTCCATGCATCCTATCAGACCACAATGCAATAAAGCTTAATACCAACACCAGAAGAAGCCCTACTAACTATATGAACTCATGGAGATTACACAATACACTCCTGAATAATGAATGGGTCAAAGAAGAAATAAAGAAATAAAAGTACTCCTGGAATTAAGTGAAAAGGCAAATACAACACAAGAAAACCTTTGGGACACTTTAAAAGCAGTCCTAAAAGGGAAATTTATAGCTTTAAGTGTTTATATTAAAAAAAAAAACAAAAACAGAAAGAGTACAAATTACTTAATATTGCAACTGAAGACACTTGAAAGACAACAACAAATGAATCCCAAACCCAACATACATGAAGAAATAACCAAAATCAGAGCATAGATTAGTGAAATGGAAACAAAGAAAACAATACAAAGAATCAATGAGTCCAAGATCTGGTGCTTTGAAAGGATAAACAAGATAGACAGACCCTTAGCCCAGTTCCCAGTTAAGCAAAAGAAAGAAAGAGCAATTCCACATCAACAAAATTAGATGGGAAAGGGGAAACATCACAATAGACAACAAAAATATCCAGAACATTATACAAGAATACTTTAAAAACCCATACTCTATTAAATTTGAAAACCTAAAAGAAATGGATGAATTTATGGGAATCAGCAAAGCTTAACCGAGAAGGGATCAACAGCTTAAACAAACTTATAACATATAAGGAAATTGAAATAGTAATACAAAACCTCCCAACTAAAAACAAAAGCCTAGGCCCAGATGGATTTATGGCAAAATTTTACCAGAAATCTAAAGAGGACATGCAACCAATATTACTTGTTATTCAAAAGGATAGAAGCAGGGGAAAATCTCTCAAATTTCTTCTATGAAACCAGCATCATTCTAATACCAAAACCAGGAAAAAGATATAACCAAAAAAGAAAACTATAGATCCATATCCTTAATGAATATAGATGCAAAAATTCTCAAAAAAAAAAAAAATACTTGCAAACTGCATACAGGCAGAATCAAAAAAGTCATCCATCATGATAAAGTCAGATTTGTTCTGCAGATGCAGGGATAGTTCAACATAAGTAAGCGAATAAATATCATAAATCATATAATGGACTCAAAGATAAAAAACCATATGGTCATCTCAATTGATGCAGAAAAGGTATTTGATAAAATTCAACATGCCCTCATGTTTACTGTCCTAGAGGGAATTGGACTGGAGGGAATATTCATCAACATAATTAAAGCCATATACAACAAACCCACAGCCAACATCACTCCAAATGGAGAAAAATTAAAAGCATTTCCCTTAAAGTCAAGGATCTGGCAAGGCTGCCCACTATCTCCACTCCTTTTTAATACAGTGCTTGAAACTCTTGCCAGATGAAAAAGACAAGACAAGGAAATTAAAAGAGTAGTAATTGGAAAAGAAAAGGTCAAACTATCCTTTTTTTGCAGATGACATATTATACCTAAGAGAGGCCAAAATTTCCACCAAAAAACTCCTAGAAACGATTAGCAGTTTCAGTAAAATAGCAGGTTATCTCATAGCTGTGGAGAGCACTATGCAAGACAGTAAGGGAGAACATCAATCCATGGTTCAACATGAGTCTCAAGACCAAATATCCACATCAGTGACCAGCACAACATAAGGCATCAGTGAAATAAGTGGCACTTCTATCTTAGGGGAAATCAGTGACTAACCAATTAGACCTAAAGCCCATTCAGTGGAAGAAAACTCATGTGTGGTAATGTTAACATGGCCAGATGTACACATCTGGAGAGGTCATAGATCTTGGACAATTCCACAAGGTAGTCAAATCCCTAGGCTAAGGTAACATCTTACAAACTCCAAAAGAAGTATCCTTATATTTACAGATAAATTATCCCAGAAATCACTCAGAAAAGAAGCTTCTTTTGCTCCAGATAAGAATAGTACAGAATCCCACAACTTGATACACTCAGAGATGGTCTTTGAATGGATCAAACCAGGCAACACATCTACAAACTTTACACATTAGACCCAAGAATCATAGAACAAGTGCCCAAAAAGGCATTAACTACCTCTTAACTCTCATTAAGGAAGATCCTCCATGCAACAGGAGATCAGGAAGCCAAAAGGGCCTAAATGGCCAAACCATGAAGATTTGAAGTCTACAGAGTGTGGTTCCATGCTCAGGCTGGCTACCTACCTATATTCAGCTTTGTCCATCCAGGACTCAGGGAACATTGTGGAAGAGTGAGCAGAAAGATGGTAAGAGCCAGGGAGGTGATGCAAGACCAAATGGAAATGAACCCTACAAACTCTTGGGACTCTGTTCGTAATGAACCTACAGCATTGGTATCAGCATGCACAAGAGCCATGCAAGCTTAGCTGGACCAAACCCAACACAAAACTGTAGAAATGGGTAGCAGACCCCTCCCTTGGCTGAGGAAATATTGGCAGTGGATGGCAGTTGGGTGAGGAATAACTGGCCTTATTTAGAAGAGACTATGAGTCCAGTAACTCCTCAGGGGAGGAGCTTGCATTAAGGGGTGAGCAGGGAGGGTAATTTGGCACAGTGGACTCTAGCAGGAATGACAGAAGGTGTGAACCCCAAGGGTAGGCTGAGGGAAGGTACCAAGGGATTAGAAGGTATAATGGCAATTAAGATTGACTGAAAATTTTTGTATGAAATACATAAAAAATTCAATAAAAAAGAAGTATATGCCATATGAAGCATTGTTATAAAGCATAAAGGTTTCTTTTTCTAATCCTTTCTACTAGCCTAAGATTTATATATCACAAGTGAAGAAAAAGCTGTCTAAGTCCTTAGCACACAATCATAACTTAGACAAAGAATGTTCTGGAATAAACAAGCTATTTCAGCTTTTTCTGATGGTCTGTGTTACAAATGTAGGCTCTCTGGAGTCCAGATTTTATTTTGTAACTTTGATTATTAACTTTTTCTTTTACATGTCTGATTAGGCTTAATGAGTGAGCTAAGTTAATGAAGTGTGATGTCTCACTAAATACATCAACTGACAACAATTAATTCCTTGGAGCATGTTCTTTATTGATTGATTATATTTATTACTGTAGACAAGTTTAAGTAATGTAAACCTTTGACAGAAAGCAGCAGTTGCAATCTTTGAGAGTTTTATTCAGAGAAAGTGATTATTTTTTATCAGTGAAATCTGTTCATGCATTTAGAAAATGAAACCCTTGCCTAGTCAAAAAATTCATGGAGGCACTCTAGAAACAAATTGCCAGTCAATTAAAAATATTTCCTGTCATTGAAAGTCTCGGCTAGGTGCTTTCAGTTATTGAGAATGTTGTCTCTTACATCTAATAAATACATTATTAAGCTACCTCTGCATAAGAAGCAAAATGAACTTAGGGGTTTAGAAACAAAGCTGGAAATGCAGAGAAAATAGAAGTAATTTTGAATGTGGGGAAATCCCTAAATCCCTTTATTCATTTTTTGATAATAACCCAAGTTTCCCCAAAGCACTTGGCTCTCAAAAGAAGCCTACAAACTCCAGTAAATCACCTTAGTAATAATGGGCTATCACAGAAACCTCCCAGTGATCCTAATGGAAATTGTGTAGGATTTCCCTGGAGATTGAAATCTACTTACATCACCATTGATGAAATTAACCAACCAAAGGAGATCCTACTTGGAAATGACCAAACACCTATTTAAACATAAATAGTTTAAAAAAAATGGGGGAGGGTAATGATAGAGAGGAAGACAATCAAATGACAGGAGGATTCAGAGCTATAGGGTTTGAAACACATTTATATATTTATGATGGTCTGAACTGGAGAAACATCATTAGATGCTGGAGGAAAGCATTCAATGAATATGAGCAGTGCATTGGTAATAATGACAAAACCCCATGGCATTTTCTTCTGTGTTTCACAGAGTTTTCCCTCTGTCAACAGATACAGAAGTCTGAAAAGCATTTGCCAGGCATTCACCATGTGAACAGAACCACACAGATGAAAACTTGTCTTGGGACATACATACATAGAGTATATGGCAATAGCCACTTTTTTGTACCTTAAATGGAGAGCTCTTGATTCCAAAAATGACACTCTATGGCTTGAATATGAAACGTGCAAGTGTGCATGTCTTGATCCCCATCCGAGCATTGTGCAGAGTTGAGCCTTCCAGGAGCTGACTGGATCATCAGGGATCTGAATTCATCTGTTGATTACCCAGTTAGATTCAAATTTTAAATAGACTGTTGGGAAACATTGGAGCTGTGGAAGATCGTGCTTTGTTGGGGGAAGTATACCAGGCCTGTGATTTGGACAGATGTCTTGCCCCAGCCCCTGCTTTCTCTTGTTCTGCTCTGTGGATTTCCTGGCTGCTGTGAGGAAAGTCACCTCTTCCACCAGGTGTTTCTGTTGTTTGATGTTCTGCCTTCCCATAACCCAGTTGCAATGGAACAAGGGAATCACAGACAAACTTCTGAAATTTGGAGCCAAAATAAATCCTTCCATTCATTATAGAAATCCCAACCTACTTTGGCAATTGATACCTGCTGGAGGAAAGGCATTGTCTTACAGAGTTGAGTCAGCCCAGTGGATTGATCCATACTGAAGGACACTGGGGGACACAAATGATACTCTATAAACCATATTACATGTATAAGGGACTTCATTAAATTGGGATGTGTGCAGTGGGGGGAAGTGGAGAGAGAGAGAGAGGATCTAAATGCCATCAAACTATATTATACGAAAATGGCAAAAAAAAAAAAAAAGAGAAGTAATAAAGCAATTTCTTGATCTTTTTTGAGACAGGGCCTCCCTGTAGTGCCAGCTGGCCTGGAACTTGCTATGCTGACCAGGCTGACCTTGATATCACAGAGATCTACCTGCCTCTGCTTCCTAAATGCTGGGCTTATCATACCTGGCAATAAAACAAATTTTAAATTAATAAAAATACAGTGAATGTGTACTTAATTAAAAAGATATTCAATATTTATAAGCTAATCAAAGTATCTTATTTGTTTAACAAATCGCTGAATAAAAGCATAATTTAAATACAGTTGGCTGCTGTCAGCAGTAAATTTTTGTTTGTTTTTATGATTCCTAAACCAATACAGTAAAGAAAATCAGTAATGGTAATTTTGTACATTTAAATAAATTATTCAACAAACACATTCATTGATTCTAGTTCTCCACAACTCATCCATGACCTTTAGGTAATATAAAAAGTTTTCACCGCTACCCAGATGAAAAATAACGAATTTTTGGAGGTCAAAAATATGTTCTGGCACTTTTGTTTAGGAATGTGAGTACTAGAAGGTTCTGCATGCTCCAGCGAATGCGCTCAAGCCCATGTGCATATGGGCACCACTAACTGAACTCGGTAAGTTTTTTTTTTTTAAATAGGGTCTCCCTAGTCCCAGCCCACCTAGGAATCACTAAGTGTACCAGGCTGATCTCATAGAAATCTGACTGCCTCTGCCTCTTGAAGGCTGGGATCAAAGGGGTGTGTTTCCATGCCCAACTGATTTTTTAATTAAATTAAGAAATTATAAACAGAAGATATGAAGTTGAGGTAGATGTGATGGGAAGAGTTCTTAGGAGGAATTGGAGTGGGGTGAGGAGTGAATATCATCAAGATGTGTACATGTATGAAATTTTCAAAGAATAAATTAAAGGGGGAGAAAAAGGTTTTAAAGATCACCATAAGGACAAAAAAGACAAAAACAAAATAAAAGTATGTTTTGAATCTTTTTGTTGAATACTGATAGATAAAAAAAAAAAACATTTATTCCCCTTACATTAGTGAAAGTCCCTGGCTAGCCTAGCCACTGAGATGAATAGGCACTCCCTTTTCCAAAGTCTAGCCTGGGAGCAGACCCCACTTTTTATCTGCCTGCCTCCCAAAGCAATCTGGTTCACTTTGCAATGGTAATTTCTACCACTGCCAGGAAGGAGGCCGGCATGAGGCAATACAAAAAGCATGCAATTGCCTGGCTCCAGTTCCACAGGAGGTTTTTGCCTTTGGTCCCTTCCCTCTTCACCTATAAAAATTAGATCATTTATCCAGGCTCTCCCTTCATCACTGCCCCTTTCTTCTTCCCATACACACTTTCAGAGAATTTTGTTTTTAAATTGCTTTCCTGGTTGCCAGATAGAAGCAAGTAGGATAAATCTCAAATGGCAGATTCCTGCACAGTTCTCACTGCTGTGCAAACATCCCACGGAATGAATTAGATTTTGAATGCTTAAACAAATAGCAAGCAAGGAAAATGTTGCAGTTCTAGTGTTATCTTTTGTTGAGCACCACAGAGCCTTGTAAAGTGTAGGCTAAAGTCTATCTTAAATATCTGGATCACCCTTTGAGAGAAGCAGTTTATTAGAAACACAATTTCTTGGGTGTCTACCCACTGGACCTCTCCTCATGATGAGGGCTGTGGGAATTTCATTGCTAATAAAGAAAAGAACAGTGATCCCAATGCACTAAAAATTTGAGATTCACAGTCAAGTTAGAGAACACATGAGAAACAGAGAAAGAGAGAGAGAGAGAGAGAGAGAGAGAGAACCCTCCATGACATGAGTGGTTATCACTAATAAGGGAATTGAAACTAAGTGTCACAAAATAGCAAATATACTAAAGAAGTTACTTGAACAAGTGACTTCAGAGTTACTATGACTCCAACCCAAGCCATGCATTCAGCTTAGATATGGTACTAACTGAAATGTTCTATGTTATCTGACATGCTTCTGTCTGAATCTTAAGTTTTCCCTATGGTCCATGAGTTAAAGACTTAGTCTTCAAGAGCCACTATAAAGAGGTGTCTAAACTTTAAGAGGTGGAACCTAGAGAAAGGAGTTGGGACATTGGGCACTTGTTCTCAAATGGGGATTTGTGAATCATGGACTCTGTCTTTTGTTTCTGACCGTGATTTGAAGAAGTTTCCTTTTCATATGTTCTTGCTGTGATGTACTTACTGCCTGGCCACAGACTGAAACATCTCAAACTTTGAACCAAAATAAACCTTTCCTCTTTTAAGTTGATTAGTTCAGGCACTTTGTTATAATAATGGGGAAAAAAAACCCTAAAACATTGTATTTGCAATCTATATGTCCCCTACTTTACTATAAGCTATTAGGAAGCAGTAATAGTGTCTTCATTTATTTTTCTAGTGCCAACAACAATAATACGAATATGTACTGAAACAAAGAAGGAACGATAGGAGTGTGCAAAGCTTAGATCAGGGATTTCCCAGGACCAGCCGAAGCACAGGTAGGAGCCGGGTGCTTCAGCCAGGCAGATTGTTGAATAGATCTATCTCCTGGTTGTTGGATAATTGTTTCATTGAATTGTTGGATAGTTAAATCATTGTCTTGTCTTGTGTGGCTGTGGGGGCGGAGTTGCCCTGCTAGTATTAAAGGTGGGCCTGTTGCCACTGGGAGACTTGAGTGTGCAGAGCTTAGATCAGGGACTTCCCAGGACCACCTGAAGCTCAAAGGGCACTGGCTAAGCCAGGCATATCCTCCCCATCCCACCAACTGGAATTGCTGAGGGAGTGTCCAAGTGGATTTTTTGGAGAACCTTCAGAACAGAAAAGGAAGAGTGAGTTAGACCTCCAATATATAAACAAAATTGAAAGCCTGAAACCTAGACAAGTCATCACTCCATAAACGAGGAGGGGAAAAAAAGCCATCTGAAGGAGGCAAGCAAAACAAGCCTTCAACACAGTGAAGAGGCATTTGTGATTCACATTGGAATATGGGCAAAAAACGGAAACCCACATGCCAGGGACATGACGAAGGGACAACATGGGAAAGGTGCAGGATAATTCCACACCACTCCCACACCTGTGGGAGATTCCACAGTGGGATCCCCCTGGGGATGGCCAAGGACACAGATCTTAGAGAAACAATTGCAGATATATTCAGAGAAATCAAAGAATATAAAGAACAGGTCAGAACTAAGGAGAGAGAAAGAGCTAGAAGAAGTGGAAACATTGAAAAAGGAAACCAACCGGGGAAGCAAGGAACTACAGGAAGAGATTGAGAAGGTCCAAAAGGAAGTGGAAATACTAAAGAAATCACAGGATAAAATGAAAAGGGAAATAGAACACTCATTCAGTTAAGAGGAAAGAAATGGAAAAGGCCTCAGAAATAGAATGAAAGAAGCAGAACAAAGAATATCAGACCTGGAAGACAACACAGAACAACTAAAAAGCTCAAGTAAAGATTATGAAAAATTTAAAAATACACAAAAGTGGAACAACCAGGAAATGTGGGACACTATGAAAAGATCAAACCTCCACATCATAGGAATAGAGGAAGAAGAAGAATCCCAATAGAACGGTATTAATCAGATCTTCAACAGAATAATTGATGAAAATTTCCCCAAACTAAAAAAAGACAAACCAATACAAATACAAGAAGCACATAGAACTCCAAACAGACAAGATCAGAAAAGAAACTCCCCACCATATCATAGTTAAACGCTAGACACCCAAAACAAAGACAAATTCTGAAAGCTACAAGAGAAAAACAAGTTACGTAAAGGGGAAACCCATCAGAATTACAACGTACTTCTCAGTGCAAACCATGAAAGCAAGAAGAACGTGAAGCAAAGCATTCCCAGTGTTAAAGGACTGTAGATGCCAACCCAGGCATTTTGCCAACCCAGCAAAAATGTCAATTATAGCTGAAGATGAGAGAGAAAAATCTTCCATGACATACACAAGATGATAGAATACATGTCCAGAAAACCAACCCTTCACAAAATACTTGAAGCAATTCAAAGGACAGAAGAAAGGAGCAACTATTGCAAGGCACCTAGAAAGAGAAATTAATATAAATATAACTGCAGAAGTAGAAACTGAGACTAAAAATGCAAATGTATAACAAGGTGAAAAGCAGTGACAGGCATCTTTCAATTATAACCTTAAATATTAATGGACTAAACTCCCCAAACAAAAGACATAAACTGGGAGATTGGATTAGGAAACAAAATCCATCTATATGCTGTCTATGAGAAACCCATCTCATTCTCAAGGATAGGCACCAATTTAAGATGAAGGGATGGAAAAAAATATTCCAAGCAAATGGTACCAAAAAGAGAGCAGGTGGTACTATTTTAATATCAGACAAAAGAGGCTTCAAAGCAAAAGAAATCAGAAGAGACAAAGAGATCAATTACATCTTTATCAAGGGAACAATTGACCATGAAGATTTCACAATCATGAATATATATGCACCAAACTCTGGTGCATCAAACTTTATAAAGACAATTCTCCAGGACCTCAAGGCACAGATTAACCCCAGCACATTTACAGTAGTGGTCTTCAATACCTCACTAAGTCCTCTGGACAGATAGACTGGACAAAGAATAAACAGAGAGAGATCTGAACTGAATGATATGATTCACCAAATGGACCTCACAGACATCTACCGAATATTTCACCCAAATACTAGAGAACACACTTTCTACTCAGCAACCCACAGAACATTCTCCAAAACTGACCACATACTGGGACACAGAAAAAATCCTCAACAAATATGAAAAGATTGAAATAATTTCATTTATTCTATCAGACCACAGTGCAATAAAGCTCAATACCAACACCACAATAAGCCCTACTATCTACAAGAACACATGGAGACTAAATAAGACTCTCCTGAATAATGAATGGGTTAAGGAAGAAATAAAGAAAGAAAAAAAGCATTCCTTGAATTGAATGACAATGATAATACAATGCAACAAAACCTATGGGATACTTTAAAAGCAGTCCTAAGAGGGAAGATTATAGCCCTGAGTTCCTACATGAGAAAAACAGAAAGAGCACAAGTGAATGATCTAACACTGCAGCTAAAAACACTTGGAAGACAACAAAAAATGAACCCTAAACCCTAAACGCAACAGACAGGAAAATAACAAAAATCAGAAAAGAAATCAATGACATAGAAACAAAGAAAACAATACAAAAACCTCAAAAAATCCAAAAGTTGGTTCTTTTAAAGAATAAACAAGATAGACAGACCTCTAGTCCAGTTAACCAAAAGAAAGAACAACTCCAAATCAATAGAATTTGTGATGAAAAGGGAAACGTCACAACAGACAATGAAAAGATACAATCATATGGGAATACTTCAAAAACCTATACTCTACTAAGTTTGAAAACCTAGAAGAAATGGACGAATATCTGAAATACTGGGAATCACCAAAGCTTAACCAAGAAGAGATAGACAGCTTAAACAGACCCATAATATATGAAGAAATTGAAGATGTAATAAGAAACCTCCCAACTAAAAAAAGCCCAGGCCCAGANCGCTATTTATCCACTTCTTCTAGGTTTTCAAACTTAGTAGAGTATAGGTTTTGAATATTCCCATATGATTGTATCTTTTCATTGTCTGTTGTGTTTCTTTTTCATTTTTTATTTTTTTTGATTTGTTTTCTTTCTTTTTGTTTACTGGACTAGAGGTCTGTCTATCTTGTTTATTCTTTTAAAGAAACCAACTTTTGGATTTTTTGAGGTTTGTATTGTTTTCTTTGTTTCTTGTCATTGATTTCTTTTCTGATTTTTGTTTATTTTTGTCTGTTGTCGTTTAGGGTTTAGGGTTCATTTTTTGTTGTCTTTCAATGTTTTTAGCTGCAGTGTTAGATCATTCACTTGTGCTCTTTCTGTTTTTTCTCATGTAGGAACTCAGGGCTAAATCTTCCCTCTTAGGACTGCTTTTAAAGTATCCCATAGGTTTTGTTGCATTGTATTATCATTGTCATTCAATTCAAGGAATGCTTTTTTCTTTCTTTATTTCTTCCTTAACCCATTCATTATTCAGGAGAGTCTTATTTAGTCTCCATGTGTTCTTGTAGATAGTAGGGGTTATCGTGGTGTTGATTTGAGCTTTATTGCACTGTGGTCTGATAGAATAAATGAAATTATTTCAATCTTTTCATATTTGTTGAGGATTTTTCTGTGTCCCAGTATGTGCGTCAGTTTTGGAAATGTTCTGTGGGTTGCTGAGTAGAAAGTGTGTTCTCTAGTATTGGGTGAAATATTCGGTAGATGTCTGTGAGGTCCATTTGGTGAATCATATCATTCAGTTCAGATCTCTCTCTGTTTATTTTTGTCCAGTCATCTGTCCAAAGGACTTAGTGAGGTATTGAAGACCACTACTGTAAATGTGCTGGGGTTAATCTGTGCCTTGAGGTCCCAGAATTGTCTTTATAAAGTTTGTTGCACAGAGTTTGGTGCATATATATTCATGATTGTGAATCTTCATGGTAATTGTTCCCTTGATAAAGAGTTGATCTCTTTGTCTCTTCTGATTTCTTTTGCTTTGAAGCCTCTTTTGTCTGATATTAAAATAGTACCACCTGCTCTCTTTTTTGGTACATTTGCTTGAATATTTTTTCCATCCCTTCATCTTAATTGGTGCCTATCCTTGAGAATTGAGATGGGTTTCTCATAGACAGCATATAGATGGATTTTGTTTCCTAATCCAATTCCCAGTTTATGTCTTTGTTTGGGGAGTTTAAGTCCATTAAATATTAAGGTTTTGACTGAAAGATGCCTGTCACTGCTTTTCACCTTTTTATACATTTGCATTTTTAGTCTCAGTTTCTACTTCTGCAGTTATATTTATATTAATTTCTCCTTCTAGGTGCCTTGCAATAGTTGCTCCTTTCTTCTGTCCTTTGAATTGCTTCAATTTTTTGTGAAAGGGTTGGTTTTCTGGACATGTATTCTTTCTCATTGTAGTTCATGGAAGATTTTTCTCTCTCATCTTCAGCTATAATTGAACATTTTTGCTGGGTTGGCAAAATGCCTGGGTTTGCATCTACAGTCCTTTAACACTGGGGAATGCTTTGCTTCACGTTCTTCTTGCTTTCATGGTTTGCACTGAGAAGTCAGTTGTATTATGATGGGTTTCCCCTTTACGTAACTTGTTTTTCTCTTGTAGCTTTCAGAATTTGTCTTTGTTTGGGTGTCTAGGTTTTAAATATGATATGGCGGGGGTTTCTTTTCTGATTTTGTTGTTTTGGAGTTCTATGTGCTTCTTGTATTTTGTATTGGTTTGTCTTTTTTTGTTTGGGGAAATTTTCATCCTTATTTTCTGTTGAAGATCTGATTAATACCGTTTCTATTGGGATTCTTCTTCTTCCTCTATTCCTATGATGTGGAGGTTTGATCTTTTCATAGTGTCCACATTTCTGTTGTTCCACTTTTGTGTATTTTTAAATTTTTCATAATCTTAATTGAGCTTTTTAGTTCTGTGTTGTCTTCCAGGTCTGTATTTTTTTGTTCTGCTTCTTTCATTTCTATTCTGAGGCCTTTTCCTTTCTTTCCTCTTAACTGAATGAGTGTTCTATTTCCCTTTTCATTTTATTCCTGTGATTTTTTTAGTATTTCCACTTCCTTTTGGAGCCTTCTCAATTCTCTTCCTGTAGTTCCTTGCTTCCCCGGTTGGTTCTTTTTCAATGTTTCCACTTCTTCTAGCTCTTTCTCTCTCCTTGTTCTGATTGTTCTTTATATTCTTTGATTTCTCTGAATTATCTGCAATTGTTTCTCTAAGATCTGTGTCCTTGGCCATCCCCAGGGGGATCCCACTGGGAATCTCCCCAGGTGTGGGAGTGGTGTGGAATTATCCTGCCACCTTCCCATGTTGTCCCTTCGTCATGTCCCTGGCATGTGGGTTTCCGTTTTTTGCCCATATTCCAATGTGAATCACAAATGTCCTCTTCACTTGTTGAAGGCTTGCTTTGCTTGCCTCCTTCAGATGGCTTTTTTTCCCCTCCTCGTTATGGAGTGTAGACTGTCTAGGTTTCAGGCTTTCAATTTTGTTTATATATTGGAGGTCCTAACTCACTCTTCCTTTCTGTTCTGAAGGTTCTCCAAAAAATCCACTTGGACACTCCCTCAGCAATTCCAGTTGGTGGTGGGAGGGGGGAGGATATGCCTGGCTTAGCCAGTGCCCTTTGAGCTTCAGGGGTCCTGGGAAGTCCCTGATCTAAGCTCTGCACTCAAGTCTCCCAGTGGCAACAGGCCCACCTTTATATCCTAGCAGGGCAACCTCGCCCCCACAGCCACACAGACAAGACAATGATTTAAATATCCAAACAATTCAATGAAAACAATTATCCAACAACCAGAGATAATCTATTCAAATCTGCCTGGCTGGACCCGGCTCCTACCTGTGCTTCGGCTGGTCCTGGGAAATCCCTGATCTAAGCTTTGCACACTCCTATCGTTCCTTCTTTGTTTCAGTACATATTCGTATTATTGTTGTTGGCACTAGAAAAATAAATGAAGACACTATTACTGCTTCCTAATAGCTTATAGTAAAGTAGGGGACATATAGATTGCAAATACATGTTTTAGGGTTTTTTTTCCCCATTATTATAACAAAGTGCCTGAACTAATCAACTTAAAGAGAAGGTTTATTTTGGTTCAAAGTTTGAGATGTTTCAGTCTGTGGCCAGGCAGTAAGTACATCACAGCAAGAACATATGAAAAGGAAACTTCTTCAAATCACGGTCAGGAACAAAAGACAGAGTCCATGATTCACAAATCCCCATTTGAGAACAAGTGCCCAATGTCCCAACTCCTTTCTCTAGGTTCCACCTCTTAAAGTTTAGACACCTCTTTATAGTGGCTCTTGAAGACTAAGTCTTTAACTCATGGACCATAGGGAAAACTTAAGATTCAGACAGTAGCATGTCAGATAACATAGAACATTTCAGTTAGTACCATATCTAAGCTGAATGCATGGCTTGGGTTGGAGTCATAGTAACTCTGAAGTCACTTGTTCAAGTAACTTCTTTAGTATATTTGCTATTTTGTGACACTTAGTTTCAATTCCCTTATTAGTGATAACCACTCATGTCATGGAGGGTTCTCTCTCTCTCTCTCTCTCTTTCTCTGTTTCTCATGTGTTCTCTAACTTGACTGTGAATCTCAAATTTTTAGTGCATTGGGATCACTGTTCTTTTCTTTATTAGCAATGAAATTCCCACAGCCCTCATCATGAGGAGAGGTCCCTGTGGTAGACACCCAAGAAATTGTGTTTCTAATAAACTGCTTCTCTCAAAGGGTGATCCAGATATTTAAGATAGACTTTAGCCTACACTTTACAAGGCTCTGTGGTGCTCAACAAAAGATAACACTAGAACTGCAACATTTTCCTTGCTTGCTATTTGTTTAAGCATTCAAAATCTAATTCATTCCGTGGGATGTTTGCACAGCAGTGAGAACTGTGCAGGAATCTGCCATTTGAGATTTATCCTACTTGCTTCTATCTGGCAACCAGGAAAGCAATTTAAAAACAAAATTCTCTGAAAGTGTGTATGGGAAGAAGAAAGGGGCAGTGATGAAGGGAGAGCCTGGATAAATGATCTAATTTTTATAGGTGAAGAGGGAAGGGACCAAAGGCAAAAACCTCCTGTGGAACTGGAGCCAGGCAATTGCATGCTTTTTGTATTGCCTCATGCCGGCCTCCTTCCTGGCAGTGGTAGAAATTACCATTGCAAAGTGAACCAGTTGCTTGGGAGGCAGGCAGATAAAAAGTGGGGTCTGCTCCCAGGCTAGACTCTGGAAAAGGGAGTGCCTATTCATCTCAGTGGTAGGCTAGCAGGGACTTTCACTAATGTAAGGGGAATAAATGTTTTTTTTTTTTTATCAAAATTTTTAAAATTTGATTAATACTTTTTATTTTGTTTTTGTCTTTTTTGTCCTTATGGTGATCTTATAAAACTTTTTCCCCCTTTAATTTATCTTTGAAAATTCATACATGTACACATCTTGATGATATTCACTCCTCACCCCACTCCAATTCCTCCTAAGAACTCTTCCCATCACATCTACCTCAACTTCATATCTTCTGTTTATAATTTCTTAATTTAATTAAAAAATCAGTTGGGCATGGAAACACACCCCTTTGATCCCAGCCTTCAAGAGGCAGAGGCAGTCAGATTTCTATGAGATCAGCCTGGTACACTAGTGATTCCTAGGTGGGCTGGGACTAGGGACCCTATTTAAAAAAAAACTTACCGAGTTCAGTTAGTGGTGCCCATATGCACATGGGCTTGAGCGCATTCGCTGGAGCATGCAGAACCTTCTAGTACTCACATTCCTAAACAAAAGTGCCAGAACATATTTTTGACCTCCAAAAATTCGTTATTTTTCATCTGGGTAGCGGTGAAAACTTTTTATATTACCTAAAGGTCATGGATGAGTTGTGGAGAACTAGAATCAATGAATGTGTTTGTTGAATAATTTATTTAAATGTACAAAATTACCATTACTGATTTTCTTTACTGTATTGGTTTAGGAATCATAAAAACAAACAAAAATTTACTGCTGACAGCAGCCAACTGTATTTAAATTATGCTTTTATTCAGCGATTTGTTAAACAAATAAGATACTTTGATTAGCTTATAATATTGAAATTCTTTTTAATTAAGTACACATTCACGTATTTTTATTATTTAAAATTTTTTATATTGCCAAGTATGATAAGCCCAGCATTTCAGGAGCAGCAGGCAGGTAGATCTCGTGTGATATAAGGTCAGCCTGGTCAGCACTAGCAAGTTCCGGCCAGCTGCACTACAGGGAGGCCCTGTCTCAAAAAAGATCAAGAAATGCTTTATTACTTCTCTTTTTTTTTTTTTTGCCATTTCTTATTTTTTTTATTTTGTCTTCTGTCTCTCTCTTTCCACTTCCCCCACTGCACACATCCCAATTTAATGAATCCCTTATACATGTAATATGGTTTATAGAGTATATTTGTGTCCCCCAGTGTCCTTCAGTATGGATCAATCCACTGGGCTGACTCAACTCTGTAAGACAATGCCTTTCCTCCAGCAGGTATCAATTGCCAAAGTAGGTTGGGATTTCTATAATGAATGGAAGGATTTATTTTGGCTCCAAATTTCAGAAGTTTGTCTGTGATTCCCTTGTTCCATTGCAACTGGGTTATGGGAAGGCAGAACATCAAACAACAGAAACACCTGGTGGAAGAGGTGACTTTCCTCACAGCAGCCAGGAAATCCACAGAGCAGAACAAGAGAAAGCAGGGGCTGGGGCAAGACATCTGTCCAAATCACAGGCCTGGTATACTTCCCCCAACAAAGCACGATCTTCCACAGCTCCAATGTTTCCCAACAGTCTATTTAAAATTTGAGTCTAACTGGGTAATCAACAGATGAATTCAGATCCCTGATGATCCAGTCAGCTCCTGGAAGGCTCAACTCTGCACAATGCTCGGATGGGGATCAAGACATGCACACTTGCACGTTTCATATTCAAGCCATAGAGTGTCATTTTTGGAATCAAGAGCTCTCCATTTAAGGTACAAAAAAGTGGCTATTGTCATATACTCTATGTATGTATGTCCCAAGACAAGTTTTCATCTGTGTGGTTCTGTTCACATGGTGAATGCCTGGCAAATGCTTTTCAGACTTCTGTATCTGTTGACAGAGGGAAAACTCTGTGAAACACAGAAGAAAATGCCATGGGGTTTTGTCATTATTACCAATGCACTGCTCATATTCATTGAATGCTTTCCTCCAGCATCTAATGATGTTTCTCCAGTTCAGACCATCATAAATATATAAATGGTTTCAACCCTATTAGCCTCTGAATCCTCCTGTATTTGATTGTCTTCTCTCTATCATTACCCCTCCCCATTTTTTTAAACTATTATATGTTTACATAGGTGTTTGGTCATTTCAAGTAGGATCTCCTTTGGTTGTTAATTTCATCAATGGTGATGTAAGTAGATTTCAATCTTCCAGGGAAATCCTACACAATTTCAATTAGGCACTGGGAGGTTTCTGTGAAGCCCATTATTACTAAGGTGATTTCTGAGTTTGTAGGCTTCTTTGAGAGCCAAGTGCTTTGGGGAACACTTGGGTTATTTCAAAAAAATGAACTAAAGCGGATTTAGGGATTTCCCCACATTCCAAAAATTATTCTATTTTCTTCTGCATTTCCAGCTTTGTTTCTAAACCCCTAAGTTCATTTTGCTTCTTATGCAGAGGTAGCTTAATAATGTATTTATTAGATGTAAGAGACAACATTCTCAATAACTGAAAGCACCTAGCCGAGACTTTCAATGACAGGAAATATTTTTAATTGACTGGCAATTTGTTTCTAGAGTGCCTCCATGAATTTTTTGACTAGGCAAGGGTTTCATTTTCTAAATGCATGAACAGATTTCACTGATAAAAAATAATCACTTTCTCTGAATAAAACTCTCAAAGATTGCAACTGCTGCTTTCTGTCAAAGGTTTACATTACTTAAACTTGTCTACAGTAATAAATATAATCAATCAATAAAGAACATGCTCCAAGGAATTAATTGTTGTCAGTTGATGTATTTAGTGAGACATCACACTTCATTAACTTAGCTCACTCATTAAGCCTAATCAGACATGTAAAAGAAAAAGTCTAAATAATCAAAGTTACAAAAAAATAAAATCTGGACTCCAGAGAGCCTACATTTGTAACACAGACCATCAGAAAAAGCTGAAATAGCTTGTTTATTCCAGAACATTCTTTGTCTAAGTTATGATTGTGTGCTAAGGACTTAGACAGCTTTTTCTTCACTTGTGATATATAAATCTTAGGCTAGTAGAAAGGATTAGAACAAAGAAACCTTTATGCATTTATAACATGCTTCATTAGGATAACTTCCTTTTTATTGAATTTTGTTTATGTATTTCATACATAAATTTGTCAATCATCTAATGCCATTATACCTTCTAATCCCTTGGTACCTTCCTCAGCTACCCTTGGGGTTCACCCTTCTGTCCAATTCCTGTAAGTCCACTGTGCCAAATTACCCTCCCTGCTCACCCCTTAATGACAGCTCCTCCCCTGAGGAGTTACTGGACTCATAGTCTCTTCTAAATAAGGCCAGTTATTCTCACCCAACTGCCATCATGCCAATATTCCTCATGCCAAGGGATGTGGGTCTGGCTACCCATTTCTACAGTTTGTGTTGGGTTTGGTCCAGCTAAGCGTGCATGGTCTTGTGCATGCTTGAACCCATGCTGTAGGTTCATTACGAACAGAGTCCCAAGAGGTTTGTAGGATTCATTCCATTTGGTCTTGCATCACTCCTGGCTCTTACCATCTTGCTGCCACTCTTCCACACTGTTCCCTGAGGTCCTGGATGGAAACAAAGCTGAATATAGGTAGGTAGCCAGCCTGAGCATGGAACCACACTCTTGTAGACTACTAATCTTCAGGTTTGGCCCTTAGGCCCTTTTGAGTTCTGGTCTCCTGGTTGCATGGAGGAGCTCTCCTTAAGGAGAGTTAAGAGAGTAGTTAATGCCTTTTTGGGCACTTGTTCTATGATTCTTGGGTCTAATGTGTAAAGTTTGTAGATGTGTTGCCTGGTTTGATCCATTCAAAGACCATCTCTGAGTGTATCAAGTTGTGGGATTCTGTACTATTCTTATCTGGAGCAAAAGACAGCTTCTTTCTGAGTTGAATTTCTGGAGAATTATCTGTAAATATAGGAACTTCTTTTGGAGTTTGAAGATGTTACCTTAGCCTAGGGATTTGACTACCTTGTGGAATTGTCAAGATCTATGACTGATCCAGATGTGTGACATCTGGCCATGTTAACAATTCCCACACATGAGTTTCCTGAGTCCCCATGGTCAACATGTGGCTTCTAAGTCCAATTAGGTAGTCATGAATTCCTCCTAGAGATAAAAGTGCCACTATTTACACGAATGCTATATGTTGTGCGCAGTCACTGATGTGGATATTTGGTCTTGAGACTCATGTTTGAACCATGGATGATGTTCTCCCTTACGGTCTTGCAGAGTGCTCTCCACAGCTATGAGATAACCTGCTATTTTACTGAAACTGCTAATCGTTTCTAGGAGTTATTTTGGTGGAAATTTTGGTCTCTTAGTATAGAAAATATTCATCTGCAAAAAAAGGATAGTTTGAACCTTTTTTTTTTTCTTTTCAATTACTACTTCTTTAAATTTCCTTGTTCTTGTTTTATTGCATCTTGGCAAGAGTTTTCAAGCATTATATTAAAAAGGAGTGGGGATTAATGGGCGAGCTCTTGCCAGATCCTTGACTTTAAGGGAAATGCTTTTCATTTTCTCATTTGGGAGTGATTTTGGCTGTGGGTTTGTGTATATGGCTTTAATTCATTTGAGAATATTCCTCCAGTCCCATTCCCTCAGGACATATAAATGAGGGCTGTTGAAATTTATCAAACTACTTTTCTGCATCATTGAGATGACCCTATGGTTTTTGTCTTTGCGTCCATTTATGATTTATGATATTTATTCGCTTACTTATGTTGAACTATCCCTGATATCCTGGTATGAAACGTTTGATCATTGTGGATGATCTTTTGTGTTCTGCCGTATGCAGTTTGCAAGTATTTTTTTTTTTTGAGAATTTTTGCATCTATATTCATTAAGGATCATGGATCTATAGTTTTCTTTTTTGGTTTTATCTTTTCCTGGTTGTTGTATAGAATGATGTTGGTTTCATAGAAGAAATTTTGAAGATTTTCCCCTGCTTCCTTCCTTTTGGAATAACAAGATAATATTGGTTGCAGTCCTCTTTAAATTCTTAGTAAAATTTGCCATAAATCCATCTGGGACCCGGCTTTTGTTTTATCGTGGGAGGTTTTGTATTACTATTTCAATCCTTCTATGGTTATACGGTTTGATTTTAAGCTGTTTGATCCCTTCTCGGTTAAGCTTTGCTGATTCCTAAATTCATCCATTTCTTTTAGGTTTTCAAAATTAATAGAGTGATGGGTTTTTAAAGTATTCTTTTATAATGTTCTGGATATTTTTGTTGAGTGGATGAATATCTGAAATCCTGGGAATCACCAAAGCTTAACCAAGAAGAGATAGACAGCTTAAACAGACCCATAATATATGAAGAAATTGAAGATGTAATAAAAAAAAAACTCCCAACAAAAAAAAAAAAAGCCCAGGCTCAGATGGTTTCAAGGCAGAATTCTATAAAACATTTCAAAAAGACTTACAACTATTATTACTCAAATTGTTCAGAAGGATTCAAGCAGAGGGAATTCTCCCAAATTCCTTCTATGAAGCCTGTATCACTCTAATACCAAAACCAGGCAAAGATACAACCAAAAAGGAGAACTATAGACATATATCATTAATGAACACAGATGCGAGGCTGGAGAGATGGCCTAGCGGTTAAGAGCTCCAATCGCTCTTACAGAGGACTCGGGTTTGATCCCCAGCACCCACATGGTGACCCAGAACCGTCTGAAACTCCAATACCAGGAGAACTCCAGTTCAAGGGGAATCCAACACCCTCTTCTGACCTCCGCATTGCACGACACAGGTGCACAAACTTGCATGCAGACAGTACATTCATACACATACAAAAATAAATAAAATTTAAAAACAATGAACACAGATGCAAAAATTCTCAACAAAATACTTGAAAACTGCATACAGACCCACCCCAAAAAGATCATCCATCATGACCAAGTTGGATTCATACCAGAAATGCGGGGATGGTTCAACATATGAAAATCAACAAATATTATAAAATACATAAATGGACTGAAAGACAAAAACCACATTACCATCTCAATTGACACAGAAAAAGCCTTTGATAAAATCTAGCATCCCTTCATGCTTAAAGTCTTAGAGGGAATTGGATTGGAGGGATCATTCCTCAATGTAATCAAAGCCATGTACAGGAAACCCACAGCCAATATCATCCTAGATGGAGCAGAGACAGAAACATTCCCCTTAAAGGTAGGAACTAGGCAAGGCTGCCCCCTGTCACTACTCCTCTTCAATATGGTGCTTGAAACACTTGCTAGGGCAATAAGGCAAGAAAAGTAAATTAAAGGAGTACTAATTACAAAAGAGAAAGACAAGCTATCCCTTGCTGATGATATGATTGTTTACCTAAGGGATGCTAAAAACACTACCAGAAAGCTCCTAGAAAGGAAATTAAGAGTTTTCATAAAGTGGCAGGATACAAAATTAACCTAGAAAAATCAGTAGCCTTTCTTTACACCAACAACAAGCAACTGAAGAAGGAATACAAAGAAACCTTCCCATTTACGATAGCCTCAAAACAATAAGATACCTAGGGACAAACCTAACCAAAGATACCAAAGATCTCTACCAAAAAACAAACAAACAAACAAAAAAACCTTTAAACCCCTGAAGGAAATCGAAGATATCAGAAGATGGAAACACCTCCCATGACCATGGATTAGGAAAATTAACATAGTAAAAATGTCCATTCTCCATTCTACCCAAACTAATATACAGATTCAACACAATCCCAATTAAAAACCCCAAGAGTTTCTTCACAGGCTTGGAAAAAAAAGTCCTTAATTTCATATGGAAAAACAAAAGACCCGGAATAGCCAAAGCAACCCTGAGCAAAAAAGAGCAATACAGAGGGGGAGGGGCTCTCTCTATATCAGACTTCAAACTATACTACAGGGCTATAGTCATAAAAACAGCCTGGTACTGTCACAAAAATAGACCTGTTGACCAATGGAACAAAACTGAAAATCTAAACTTGAACACATACAATTTCAGCCACCTCATATTTGACAAGGGGGCCAAGAAGACACAATGGAGGAAAGACAGCATCTTCAACAAATGGTGTTAGCAAAACTGGATCACCACTTGTAGAAGAATAAAGTTAAACCACTACCTCTCACCCTGTACAAAAGTCAACTCCGGATGGATCAAAGACCTCAACGTGAAACCCAAAACTCTGAAGGTGATAGAAGAAAAAGTTGACAGCAGACTACAAGACATAGGTGTAGGAAAAGACTTCCTAAATCAGACAGCAGCTGCACAAGAATTAAGGTCGACAATTGACAAATGGGACCTCATTAAACTCAAAAGCTTCTGTACATCAAAAGAAACAAAGAAGTGAAAAGAAACCCACATAGTGGGAAAAAAAGAAAGGACAACGCAGATACATCTGACAAAGCATTGATTTCCAGAGTATATAAACTACTCAAAAACAAAGAAGAAAGAAAACAAATGAATCACTCAAAAGATGGAGCAAAGAGCTTGAACAGAGACTCAAAGTGAGGAATTAGAGAATGGCTGAGAAACATCTTAAAAAATGTCAATGTCACTAATAATTAAGGAAATGCAAGTGAAAACCACTTTAAGAATCTCACTCCAAAAGACTGGCGAGGATCAAGAAAGAAATGAAGCAAGGGCTGGAGAGGTTGTGGGGAAAGGGGAACACTCACCACTGCTGGTGGAATGTAAACTTGTACAGCCACTATGGAAAGCAGTGTGGAGAACCTCGTGGAAGACTCAAAATGAGCTTACCACTGACCCAGTCTTACCACTCCTGGTATATACCACAAGACTCCTCCTTACACCGCAGAATACTGCACGGCCATGTTTTATGCAGCTCTCTGCACAATAGCAAGCAGCTGGAACCACCCCAAGTGCCCCCAACGGACAAGTGGATAGAGAAAATGTGGTGCATCTACACAATGAACAAACAGTAAAGAAAGATGGCATCATGAACTTTGCAGGTAAATGGATGGAACTAGAAGATATTATGTTAAGTGAAGTAACCACGGTCCCAGAAAAACAACGACAAATGGTATCCCTCATCCGTGGATGCTAAAGCCAAGTACTAGTTGTAAGTATTTCTTGTGCATGGTCCCTTGAGCTTTTGTCCAAGTAGTTGGGAGTGATGCATATTGGAAAGAACAACAACAATAAACACAGTAACAACAGAAAAGATGTGTGAAAATACTGAGTGAAACAGTGAATTTCTGTTCAACAGTCAATTTCCACATAAGAATTTTGAGAAAGACTGAGAGAAAGATTAAAAAGATGTTTGGCAGAATGCATGAGCTCTGGTGGGGTGGGGAGGTAGGGAGGGGGACATGGGTCTAGATTGATTAGTAAAATAATCTTTTATATATATATATATATATGAAATTTAAAAAAAACAAAGAATTTATGATAGAATACATATTTATCTGGTGAGTAACTTTATTTAAATAGAGGAGTTACCTTCAGAAACTCGATTTTAACTGGCCAGGAAAACAGTACAACATATTTCATTGAATCTAATATGCCACTGATCAGGAGACATTCCAATATTTTATGTACTACTGAAAAAGAACAATTCTGTAAAGTAAGCATGATACAACCAGATTGCAAGATGTGCTCTGTGTTCAAGAATAAAAATATGAAAAGTGATGAATGTGCTGTTGTTAATGAAAAATGTATTATATGACATCCTGGCTGCTCTAAAGCCTAAACACATCTCCAGTAGAAATTACTTACTTGAATGTAGTGCCTACTTATTCTTGTTTCTGTGTACTAAAATCAAAGCAAAGGAGCTGGTGTGATGGCTCAGTAATTAAAGCAGTAATAAGTCCTGCTCTTGCACAGGACTCGGGTTAGTTTTCACCCCACATCAATAGTTTAGCAACACATCTGTAACTCCAATTCACAGGGCATCTGACACCCTCTTCTGGCCTCCATGCACATTGCAGACACAGGTACACAACATACATGTAGTAAAACATTCATACAACATAAGAATAAAAAAATGATTTTTTTTGTATGTTGCATGAATGACTGTCCGCATGTAGGTCTGTGCACAGTGTCATGGAATGCTGCAGAGGTCAGAAGATGTTGGATCCCCTGGAACTGGAGTCAAAGACAGCCCTCAGCACCATATGGGGTGCGGGGGATCGAACCCGAGTCCTTGCAAGAGCATCCGGTGCCTTAATTGCTAGTCATCTTTCCAGCCCCAAATGATTTTTTTTTTTTTTATGTTATTTTGCCTGCATGTAGGTCAGGTACCTGCTGCATGTCTGTGAGATCAGAAGAGGGCATCAGATTCCCCTGGAACTGGAGTTAAAGACCGTTTTTAACTGCCGTGTGGGTGGTGGGACTCAAACCCGGGTCCCTCTGCAAGGCAGTTGGTGCTCTTACTGCTGAGACGATCTCTCCACTCCATAAATGAATTTTTTTAAAGCTAAAATGGCATCAGCACTCAGGAGGCAAAGGTAGGTGGATCTCTGTGAGTTTTACCACCAGCCTGGTCTACATAGTGAGTTTCAGGAAGCTCGAGGCAACAAGGGACTCTGTCTAAAAAAAAAAAAAAAAAAAAAAAAAGCTAAATTTTAAAGAAGTATTGAGGATCACAGGCTGAGAGTTGTACAGCAAGAGACTCTACCCACTAACTAAACATTATCCAGCGAACTCACTGTGAAGTGTGAGTCTCAATAGATGCTGATATACTGACCCAAGTAGGTCCCTTTCTCTCTGTCCAGCGTGCATGTGTTTGGGTCAGAGTGCTCTGTGATATAGCCTTAAATTGTACATGAGTGTTTAAGTGAGAGTAATAAAAGTGAGTAGTGGACCAGGGATTGAAGCCATCTATTTAAATGAATTTTAAACCTAATTAAGTGACTAATTGTGCATCAGAACTTAGTTGGTGTAAAACATGTCATGTATAGTTAATGATGATTTATTCTAAAATTCTTTATTTGGGCTGCTTTGTTCTCTAGTTCCCGTGAGTCAAATAACAAGAAACACAGCTTTGCTTTTGAAAATTTTCTCCTTTTTAATAATTCTTTATTAAATTTACAGAGATTTAAAAAATATATGAAAGGCTTTTTCGTGACACAAAACAGGCCAGATCAAACCAGATTAATAAAATATAAAAGGAGGTTTATTAGGACATGCTCCCCTACCAGTCTCGGAGAGGGAGGCCGGGGGAGTTGAGTGCTTGGACTGGGTATGAGGGTTTTTATAAGTTCTGGGGAGAGGAAGATGAGGTAATGGTGGTGAGACAAAGCATGTCCTCGTAAGGGCAAAACTGGTGCAGTGGAAGGGGACAAAGTGTGTTTTTAGTATATGTCATGAAGCTGGAATGCAACCATATATGGTCTTAGGCTGGGTGCTCTCATTGTGGCTGGTGACATCAGGAAGGGAAGTTGCATCAGCTGCCTGAGATGAGGTAGGTTTTTAACCAGAAGGGAAGGGTGGTAGGTGCCATCTTTAGATCTCCAAGCCCAGGCCCTGCCTAACAATATCTTAAGGGAGAACCCATGTTAAAAAATTAAAATAAAAAAAAAATTGTTGCTTATTGCCTATGTTGGATCCTTGCATGTGGCACCAAACTGAAACCATAAATCCTAACCTACGCTTCCTGTACAGAAAGTACTACAGTGGCAATTAACATATATTTCAACACAAGGGGAACACTGTGTGGGTAAAGCATCTTGCAGATAGAGTAATAGTAAATAAACTTATCTAATATGAAAAATCTCCATAATGGGACACCTCTCTACAGGGACAAAGACAGTAAGAAATTATACCAGTCTTTGCCTAACTGACCCAAACTATATGAGGTTATGGTGTCAAGCAAATATGAAGCAGGCAGGTCCTCCTGCAGAAACATCACGGAATCAGATCTGAGGGGCAGAGCTTAGGATCTTGGCGTTCTATTGGAGCTTCTTAGAGAATGACTGGCCCCCAGGGATGCAGCAGGTTGAAGTAGTGAAGAGGGGGTTCTAGCTCAAGACATTCAGGAAATAGAAAGCAGAATTCCTTTCTTGCTTAGCACTGTGATCCTCCCAGTTTCCATTCTTCCTTTCTTTGTCTACATTGCTGAGTGCAAGGAATGTTCTACATTCCTAACGGCAATCTCTTTTTCAAATTGTATAACTTTAGAAAGGAAGCTGGAAAGAGACATTTTAATCCCAGCCTACCACCAACACCCTTTTGTGGCTTGCACAGTTCCTTTCCTTCACTGAACTGCTTTCTGATTGTCCTGCTATATATTCCTCCCTCACAAATTTGTTATGCATAGCATGTGAGCCAGTGTATGTAAGTATCTATCGCATATGCACCTTAGTACATAGATGAGATAACGAGGTAACAATAGAAGGAATAGTGAACCAAACAGACTTGTCAGCTGCTCTTTTAGAATCCGAGGTCTAGCAGAGGGATAGTTAATTAATCAATCATAGGAAATCATGCTAGTGCTTCAATAATGGGATTATAGTGCATTTGGTAAAGCACTGGTTTAGGAGACTGTACAAGCTACTAAAAGACATCTAAATTTTACCTGGCCATCTCTGGAGAAAAATTGTTTCAGGCAGCGAAAACAGTCACATGAAGGTGGTATGTATTTCAGAAAATGAAAGAACTTGCATTTCCATTTCCACATTAGTAGCTCAAATACAGTGGTGCAAAATGAAAGGGTCAAATGGCAAATAAGGATTTCTTAATCTTTATTTGTTGCTGACTCTGTTGTTGAGCAATGAAAAACAGATGAAAAGTGCTTAAATCAAAGAGGAACATGAATCAAGTTCTAGAATAGTAACTCTTACTTTAGTTTAAAAGCAGATTGAAAAAGAAGAAAGTAGAAGGGATTCCTACAGAAACCACTCCAAAAGGGACTGAATAGACATATGGCCTCAGACAGAGGCAGATATGCGAAAATGATTGTATGCAGAAGAAAAAGTTGATACTTTTTCACAGAAAGATGGAGAGGAAAAGCCAAAAAGGTGAAAGTAAAATTGAGAAGTCAAGAAGTCATTGTCAACAACTGTGTGAATGCGGGACATGATCTAGAAACACAGCAGAAGCAACCTGCAGCAGGACATGGGGGCTATTTCTGTGTTGAAATATTCATTTCATTTTGAGCAATTTCATATGTGCATTCAATGCATTTTTATCATATTCAACCCGCACTTCTATGCTTACTCCTTTCAGTTCCCTCCAATCTCCTCACTTCCACCCAATTTAGAGATCTCTTTGTGTTTTGTTTTTAAGCCACTGAGTCCAATCTGTTCTACCTATATACTCATGGATATCAGGCCATGCCTTTAAAGAGAACTGACTAAAGGATGAGTTCATTTTGAATATTATCAATTTTTATTGAATTTTATGTGTTTCATACATAAATTTTCAATCAGTCTTAATTGCCTTTATACCCGCTTCCCAGCTGGCACCCTCCTACACCCCCCCCACACACACACATTCTGTCATTTGTGCTTGGATCCATTGCACCAAAATACTCTCCTCACCCACTGCTCAGTGCCAGTTCAGCCTATCTGGAGTACCTTTCCTAAAGAAGGCCATATTTTCCTCACCCAACCGAAATCAACTGCCAAAATTTCTTCAGCCACGGTTGGGCTTTGCAGTTCTGTGCTGGGTTTTTGTCCAGCTAAGCTTGCATAAGTCTTGCTTATTCTGATACCAATGCTGCAGTTTCATATGAACAGGGTCCCAGGAGGCTGCAGGATTAAGTTCCATTTGGTCTTCCATCACCGCCCAGGCTCTTACAATCTTTCCACCCCCTGAAAGAGTTTTTTTTTTTTTTTTTTAATGAGATATTGTTCAAATTGTTAGAATTGCTAGATAATTTCTCAGGAGGCAGGTGAGTTCTCTGCTAGGAAGAAACTGATTAGTTGTTGGTTGGTACCTGAACATATGGATGGAGCATCTCAAGGAGAATCCTAAGTTCCCCCTTATTATTTTGCAGAACTTCTTCCTTAACACCAGCTGGGTCTTTGCTTAAGTCAATCATTTTGAACTTCCCAGTTCAGCTTATTCTTTCTCAAGTCACTGAGGCTCAAAAACATATTGCTACAAAGAGCCATGGGAAAGACACGTGCTGGCCAGCTCTACTCCTAGGATGCTATCATTTCTCCGAAGAATGGCTTTCCTGATTTCAATGTATAGAAACCAAAACTACATTTGTTGTAAAAGAACCTGACCTGGCTCAGCATGTGCTCCACATATCTGCCATTTGGCCATGATATTTCTCCATCTAAATAGAACCAAAAATGCTGCCACAGCACTTTGCCTCCCCTAACGTGCCTGGCTTTTTTCAAATCTTGACTGGGAAAGTAATAAAAAGAGAGGCTGCCTATGCTGTGGAACCTTGAGAGCAATCTGAGTCCTCTATACTCCAAAAGGAAGTCAGGTTTGTAGCACAACAAACTTGATGGAATATTCTGCAAAGAGCTCTTGCACAAATGGAACACAACATAAAAGAGTGTGTGCTGATCACCACACAATTACAAGCAGACACTGGAGTTTTCCTTATTCATTTTCGACTCTGGAAAGCTCTGCTGGGTACTCTATAACCATGAACAATTTCCCTGCCAATTGCACATCAGGCTCTTAAGAAAATGTTTTTCAAACATGCTAGTAACGTATTTCCTCCTGATATCTGCCATGTCCTTTTGGGTTTAATCAATGATTTGCCTTTGAAATTCACTTTCTGAGATTTTCTCTGTAAGCAGCACTTTAATTCAGAACCAGCATGTGTTTCACTTCTAAGAAAGTTTCAGACAATCATTAATGAATAACACAAAAATCCCCTAAATCATTTCATTTCTCTTTCCATTTAGATCATAATTTTGCTGCATTCCTTATGAAAGGTCATACCATGCACCTTAGGAACCATTTCTTTATACAAATCAAAAGTGCACAGATACTTAAAGAAACCTGAAGAATCTTTATGTACAACTGATAATTATCATTTTTAGCAAATAAAACTGTATCTTTTGTCTGATGCTTCTGTTATTCCAGGAGAACTCCAGTTCCAAGGGAATCTGACACCCTCTTCTGACCTCCACAGCATTGCATGGCACGGGTGCACAGACCTGCATGCAGACAGTACATACATACACATAAAAAAATAACAAAAAATAAATAAATAAATAAATAAATATATGGACTTGCTGGAAATCTTCCTTGTGGTTAGAATGTATAAAATGTTACTAATCAGTATTTATGCCATTAAACACCAAATTTCAATTTGCTCTCCAAGAATCTTAATAAGAATTGGGTCTCCTACCTTATATTATTATATGGATCAGGATAAACGTGTAATTTCAACTCATTTCTCATGTATGGAACAGGATTTTCTAATATATATAATGATACATTAGGCATCATAAAAATAACAGTGGTTATTTATTGGTATTGTCAATAGTTATAAATAAGGACTTGGCCACGATATCTGCTAAGAGCTTAACATATTTAAAAGGTAGCCCTTGGAAAACCCTATGATATTTGTTAAGGGTGATATTTGTTTTAACTACCTTCCTTTCACTGTGTTGACAAGGAAGGAATTCATATTACAGAGTTATGAAAATGGCTGGAAATATAACACCCAGCACTGGATAGTTTAGTTTATTAGACAGGTATATTCAGAGCTCAAGAACAAGACCATCTGCTCTACAGGACCACACAGGGGTACACTAAGGAACAAGAACAGATAAGAACTATAAGAGCTGAGTTTGGAAGGAGGAGATTACTGGCTTCTCTGAGTAGTTCTGTGAGGCAACAGGGCACTGAAATCCATCTGACATAGAAGATTGTTGGTCCATACAAGCAGAGTTGAGAGGAAAACTCAGAGTTAATGCACTGAAGTCCTTCTAATTTATGAAATGTAAAGATGACACAGAATACTAATCTTAATTTTAGGCCTTACATTGTCATATTATTTTTACCATCAGGTGCAAAAGCTGAAATGCAGAGAGATGTAATAATCCCAAGGGTCAAACAGTTATAAATTGGTATAAACAAATTTCAAATTAGTTTTCTTGGTCTCTAGAGATGAAAAAGCGTTTATTTCTTGTTTAAACAATGATTGTGCATTATAATTTCACTCTATCTTCTTACTGAAATTTTATAGGATATTCTCTATAAAGAATTAATCAGTCAAGATTTGGTGGCACATGCCTTTAATCCCAGCACTTGGGTGACAAAGGCAGGCAGACAGAATAGAGTTCAGATAGAGTTCCAGGCCCTCCAGAGCCATACGGTGAGTCTCTCTCTCTCTCTCTCTCTCTCTCTCTCTCTCTCTCTCAAAATAATAATAATCTTATATAATTTGCTTTACTTGTAAAAAGATAAACACCTAAACTTTGCTTAGTAATTACTAGGCAGAATTATGCTTTTTCCTCCCCCAAAAGAGATGCTCTAATCTCTAGAACCCATGAATATTAACCTTCATGCCAAAAGAGACATTGAGGATATGTTTAAGGATCTAAAGATGAAGTTAGCATCCTGGGTATCCAACTGGACCTAGTACTATCACAAGATTCTGTAAGTGAAAGAAGCAGGAGACACAGAAGGAATGGACTCCTGAAGCAGCAGTCAAATACAGATTATTGCTGGCAGGGCACCATGTGCCCAAGATTGCAGGTTGCTTCTGGCAAATAATGGCAAAGAACCTCCACTCCTTGGAGTGTCTAGAATGAATCAATACTACTAACAGATGGCCTTTAGCCATGTGAGATCCCTGTCAGACTTCAGATCTCCGGAACTATAAGGTAATACACTGACATTTTTTAAGCCATTACAGTCCCTGCAGCAATAATAAGAAAATAGCCTAGCCATAATGGTCATCAAGCCTTGCTTCAAATTTTTGTTGTATTCTCTTTCCCCATTTCCAGGATCTTGTCTGGAATATTGTTACGTCCATGAATGCTAACCTCTGCTCTTCCATTTCATAGATACTTGTCATGTCTGTTCTACTTTCTAAGATTCTGTCTCATCTACAGCATCTATTTTTAGTCTTTTTGAGACAGGGTCTCCCTGTAGTTCCAGCTGTTCTGGAACTCACTATGTAAACCAGGCTGGCCTTGAACTCACAAAGATCCACCTGCCTCTGCCTTCGAGTGCTGGGATTAAAGGCGTGTACCACCATGCCTGGTCCAACATCTTATTTTATATTACTACTTCCCCACCTTAACTCCTGGGCTCTTTCCAGAGGGCCTAATTCCTATTTTATTTCTTCTCCCTGTTTCCTTTAATGTGAACAGTAGCAGTTTCTGTCTTCAATCTCTACTTTATGGAATCCTTCCATTCTCTGAGCTGCTTCTCTCCACTTCAAGGATTTTGCACCATCCCTCATCTACATACACTATTCTTATTCAGCTCAGGGCTCAGCTTAAATCCTATTTCCTTGGAGAAGACTTTCTTGTTACCCAAAGTCAGAAGTCCATGTTACACAATCACAACTCAGTTTTTATGCAGTTATAATTTACTGAATACTTTTTGTCTAACATCTGTCTTTCTTGTGTGAGAATAGTTAATCTCTTATTCTAACCATATATCTATCATTAGTCCAAGTACCTAGCACAAGTATACATTCAGTAAATATTTGTTGAACGAAAGAATAAATAAATATGAATTCCCACCAATACTTCCTATAACTCAGAAGAAGAGAAAAGCATTCTTTGCCTTAATACTTACAGGAAAATTTACCATAATAATCATAGGTAAAAATATGTAATAGTCAGTAGATTGTTTGATACATGTTATGATGGTTAATCCTGGGTGTCAACTTGACTGGACTAAGGAACAAATAAGAGAAAAGGGTCTTCTGATTGGACCACCTCAACCCGGATGGGACCACCCAAATGTGGGTGTTACCTTCTGCCGGCAGGCAGTATTTAAGGCCACAGCAGCGGGAGCTGGTCCCTTTTTTCCTCCTGCGGCTTGCTTCTCTCATCTGGTGAGTTTGTCTTGCTGCTGTGATCAACCTTTCGGATCCCAGCGTGTACTGAGACTGGCAGATCTCCTGGAATCCATTCGGGCCTTCAGCACTAGACTGGGACTCCTGAGACATCCAGCCTTGCGGACTGAGCAGTTCCCTGGATTCCCGGCCTCTCCAGTTCGGCGCTACTGTTGAGCTCCGTCACGTGAGCAAATCAATAAATTGTATATAGTTATATATATTCATCCTGTTGCTTCTGTTTCTTTAGAGAACCCTGACTAATACAGATTTTGGTACCAGAAGTGGTTCTAGAGAAACAGAATTGAAAGGATGAATTTCTTTAGTGGGCTTGGTAGCCTCTGGAGCCAGCTCTCCAACCCAATGAAGCCTAGAGTTACTGAAGGCTCTCCTGGTGGCATGAAGAGGAATGATAATCCTTGGTGCAGACTATTTGATCTAATTATGAAGATAGATCCATTTGACTCACCTAACTCACCTCTTGTGAGAAGCAAGGAATTTAGCGACTCTATATATAAAACGTTCGAGAAATTGCAGAAAAATCAGGAAAATAATGATGTTGCCTTGTTGCTCCTAGCATGTCTGGATAAACTGTTAGACGAAAATATGGAGCTCGGTGATAAAAATGACCAGCTCCGGATTCGAAACAACAGTTTAAAGGTTTCCAAGTGTGCTCTGGAAGAGAATCTTCTCTCCAGCAGCCAAAGAGCTAAAGCAGCAGAAAATCAAGCTGGAGCCCTTATTATACGGTTGGCTGATTTACAACGCAAATTTAATTCCCAGCCACGAAAAGTGTCAGCAGTTAAAGTGAGAGCACTGGTGGGGAAAGGGTGGAACCCTGAAACTTGGGATGGAGATGTGTGGGAGAACTATGATGATGAGGATTTTGAACCCTCGGATTCTGAGGGATTTTCTTTATCTGAGGAATTAACCTCCCCACCCTCAGCAGAGAATCCACACCCTGCAGATCCCTCCTCCCCACCCTTGCCTGAGGAAATTAATCCCCCCCTCCCAGTGGGAGCTGATGTCCCTCAGGGCCCAACAATTGTTGCCTCTAGACCTATAACCAGATTGAAGTCTAAGCAAGCCCCTCAAGGTGAGATAGAAAGTGTGGTCCACGAGGAGGTGCGATATACTACTAAAGAAATTAATGAGTTTGCTGATTCATTCCGGCAGAAGCCTAAGGAATATGTGTGGGAATGGATTTTAAGGGTGTGGGATAATGGTGGAAGGAATATAAAATTGGATCATACTGAGTTTATCGATATGAGCCCACTGAGTAGAGATTCTAGGTTTAACATGGAAGCTCGAGCAGTTAAAAAAGGTGTTAAAAGTTTATTTGAATGGTTGGCTGATGTATTTATTAAAACATGGCCTACTAACAGCGAGTTAGAGATGCCTGATATTCCTTGGCTTAGTATTGATGAAGGGATTGTGAGGGTCAGGCAGATGGGCATGCTCGAGTGGATTCGAAGTGTAAAACCACATTCTCCACAATATGAGGACCCAGAGGACATGCCACTCACTGAATTTATAAGATGGAAAGTACTGAGAGAGACACCAGAACATTTGAAGAGCTTTGTTTTTGCTCTATTTCTTATGCCAGATCTTACAGTTAGAGAAGTTGTGGCTCGTTGAGTTTCCATTTGAATTAATCAATAGGACATGTTTCAGCACCAGAAGCGACCTACAGCATTCGCACTGCCTTCCAGACATTATTTACTTGCCCCCATTGTGTGAGAAAAAGTCATTTCCCCATGGTAGTCTGGAGCAATCCTCCTCCGACGACGTCCTATCCTCTCCGTAGCCGTTAGGCGTAAAGATAGAAGTCCCGAAAGTGGGCCAGGGGGAAGGCTTAGCTTCTCAGTTCAATGGAAGTTCGATGTATCTCCTGGCAAAAGCACTCCCCCATGGAGCCAACACATCCGAGACCAGGCAGAAGCAAGGTCGTGGGGTACAGGAAGCAAAAAGTTTCCCACTGGGTCACTAGGGGTTGTTATAGTGAGTGGCAATCATCCCACTTCCACCCCGGGGTCACCGGGACCCATGAAATTCGGGCTATGAGGAGAAACAGTCCATATATGGGTCTGATTTGAAGCATATACTCTTGCTGGAGAAACCTTGGCCCAGCCCTCCAGGGTATTGCTACCTAATTAGCACGTGTACTGTGTCTTAAAGGCCATTCCATCGTTCTAATCAGCCAGCTGCTTCTGGGTGGTGTGGGAACATGGTAAGACCGTGATACCCATGACATGGGTCCCCACGAGTCGCACTCTTTGGCTGGGTGAAGTGAGTTCGTTGTTCAGAAGCACATGCTGTGAGGACAATACCATGATGGTGGGATAAAGGCATCCGTATGTCCCTGGATGGTAGTTTTGCAGAACATTACGTGCAGGAAAGCAAATCCATACCCAGAATAAAATCTGTTCCGTAAGGACAAAACACTGTCCCCTCAATGGATGGAAGTGGTCTAATGTACTGTCAACCTGCCACAGGTTGCTGGCTGGTCCACCCGGGGAATAGCACATATACGGGGCTCAATGTTGGTCTCTGCTGTTTGGCAAATCTGCACTGGCAGCAGCTATACCAGATCAGCCTAGTGAGTGGGAGATCCATGCTTTGAGCCCATGCATAACCCCATCTCTGCCACCGATGACCACTTTGTCATGGCCCATTGAGCAAAAACAGGGATAGCTGGAGAAGAAGAGGCGACTATTCCATCAGAATGAGGTCATCCGATCTACTTTGAGTATTAATTACCATCCTCTGCGGAGTCAACCTTTTGATGAGCATTTTACATGAGACACAAGTATCTTCACATCCTTGACCACTTCAGAGAGCTCTATCCACATTACTTCTTCCCCAAATGCTTTCTACGCCAATTTTCCAGTCATGTTCTTCCAACGTCCCTGACCATCCAGCCCCAAACCATTGGGCTACAGCCCATGAATCAGTAATAATCGAACTCTGGCCATTTCTCCTTCCAGGCAAATGCACAACCATGTGCACTGCCCAAAGTTCTGCCCACTGTGAAGACTTTCCTCACCAGCATCTTTAGGGTTGTTTCAAAAATAGCTTAATGCTGCAGCTTTCCACCTCTGGGTGGTTGCCTGCATAGCGTGCAGAAGCATCAGAACAACCAGGCCTAGTTTCTCTTCTCATCCAAACTGATCACTAGGGCCCCCCCATGAAGCCAATGAGGTGCATGCTAGCCCAGGAGACATTTGTCTTAAACAGGATTAGTGGGAATACCAATAGGCATTTGTGCAACTGCTTCATGTAAGCTTGCTTGTGCCCTCAGGTCCTGCCAGGGCCCTGTCACGTAATGTACCACTTCCATTTGACAATGGACTGTTGCTGTGACACGTCCTACTTTATGGTCTGGTGGGTCAGATAACACCCACGCTCATGATATGGGCAGCTCAGGTCGCATGGGTAACTTGGTGGCCCATTGTCAACGTTCAGTTTTCCACTAAAGACCCACATAGCAGGCTACGAGCGTCTCTCAAAAGGAGAATAGTTTGTAGATGAAGGTAGAGCCTTGCTCCAAAATCCCAGGGCCTCTGCATGTGATTCCGCTATGGGAGCCTGCCACAGACTGCCAGACAGCATCTCTATCTGCCATCTGATACCTCAAGCACCATTGAGTTTGCTGGATCATTATGGCCCTAGGGGCAGACGGCGCCTGCACTGCAGCCTGGACCTGTTGAAGAGCCTTTCTTGTTCCAAGCCCCACTCAAAGTTTGCTGACTTCAAGTCACGTATATATGTGTCTTAGTAACACAACCAGATGAAATGTGCTGCCTCCAGAATCCAAAAAGACCCCCCAAATCGTTTGTGCTTTTTCTTGTTGGAGGGAGGGGCCAGGTGCAACAACTTATTCTTTACCTTAGAAGGAATGTCTCTGCATGCTCCACACCACTGAACTCCTAGAAACTTCCACCGAGTGGTAGATGGCCCTTGAATTTTAGTTGTGATTTATTTCCCATCCTCTCATGGCATATGCTTTTACCAACAAGTCTAGACTAGCTGCTACCTCCTGTTCACTGGGTCCAATAACATAACATCATCAATATAGTGGACCAGTGTGATATTTTGTGGAAGAGTCAGGCGATCAAGATCCCTTCTAATAGTTATGGCACAAGGCTGGAGAGTTAACATACCCCTGAGGTAAGACAGTAAATTATACTGTTGGCCTTGCCAGCTGAAAGCAAATTGCTTTGGTGGCCTTATGAACCGGTATTGAGAAGAAAGCATTGGCCAGATAATAGCTGCATACCAGGTACAGAGACATATTAATCTGCTCGAGTAGACACCACATCTGGTACAGCGCTGCAATTGGATGTCACTACTTGGTTGAGTTTTCGATAGTCAACTGTCATTCTCCATGACCCATCTGTGTTTTGCACAGGCCAAATTGGAGAGTTAAATGGAGATGTGGTAGGAATCAACCACCCCTGCATGTTTCAAATCCTTGATAGTGGCACTAATCTCTGCAATCCCTCCAGGGATACGATATCTGTTTTTGGTTCACTATTTTCCCTGATAGAGGCAACACCAATGCTTTCCATTTGGCCTTCTGACCATAATAGCCTCACCCACAGGTCAGGGAACCAATGTGGGGATTCTGCCATTTTCTAATTATATCTATCCCAATATACATCTGGGACTGGGAAATAACACAGGGATGATGTTCTGGGACCCACTGGGCCCACGTGAGTCGACTTCAGCCAAAACTCCATTATCACCTGACCTCCATAGGCCCCTACTTTAACCGGAGGCCACAATGTTTTTTAGGGTCTCCTGGGATCAGTGTCAACTCAGAACCAGTATCCAGATGCCTCAAAAAGTCTGATTATTTCCTTTTCCCAGTGTACAGTTACCCTATAAAAGCCTCAGGTCCCTCTGTGGAAGGACAGGAGGAAGGCAGAACAGCATAACTCTTTGTTATTGTGACAAGGTCCTTCCTCACTGGAACCCGGCCACCCCTTCATTCAAGGGGTTCTGGGTCTGTGAACTGTCTCAAGTCTGGAAACTGGTCAACTGGCGGGATATCCTACTTCATAAGTATGCTTTCTTTCATTTGTTCTAGAGCTTTTCTGCTTATACAGATCAAATAAAAAATTTGGTTCCTGGGAATGCCATGATTAATTAGCCAGTTCCAAAGATCATTTCTGGTCATGCCATTATAGGTATTGTTTTGCCTTTGCCACCCATTATGATAATTACGGTAACTACGTCATCTGACCTTCTGCAATTCAGTGCTGCCACCTGATGCCTACCCTGAGGTCCTTTAAACCTATTACGTGACATTTAATTTATGCAAA